>JANIJG010004720.1:135879-176954 GCA_024611175.1 Megaceryle torquata | reverse complement strand
TTTTTTTCAGCCCCCCCCCCCCCCCCCCCCCTGGGTTTTTTTGTTTTTTTTTTCTCTTTTTTTTTTTTTTTTTTTTTTTTTTTTTTGCGGGCGGGGGGTGGGGGGGGGGGGGTGGGAAGAGGACAGCGAGAGGAGCTCCGATGGCTTCCCCCCCTCGAGTTCCTCGCCGGCCACAATGCCAAGCGACGGCAGCGTTTCTTTAAGGAGCCCCTCCCAGGCTCCACTCCACTCACTCAGCGTTTTTTTTTTCCTCCTCTCCCCTCCTCTGTCTGAGGCACTGCTGCAGCCAGACGGCTCTGGAGAGGCGGGCGGAGGGAGGCAGGGGAGGGGGGGCCGCGCCGGGCGCCGCAGCGTAAGCGGCGATCGCTGACAGCCCCGCGCCGCCGCCGCCATCGCTGCGCGCGCCCATTGGCCGGGCGCGGCGCGGAGGGGCCGGCGCTGACCCCCCCCGCACCCCCCGCGCCCCGGCCCGGCTCCGCTCTTTGTTGTCGGGTGCGGAACAATACCGGACTCCGGAGCTTGTTTGCGATCCCCCGGCCCGGCGTGCGCCTATTGTCCGCGGGGCTGACCGTCTCCTCGCCAGCCGTGTATTGCTCCCCCTGCCCCCCACCCCGCCGCCTCCCCGAAAGCAGGCCCGCTTCCTGCCGCCGGTCCCCGGCTGCGCGCCGGCGGCGGGGTTCGAGCTTTTTGGGGTGAAGCGCTTGGGATTTTTTTTCGGCGGCGGGTGTATGCCGAGATGGGCGGGCGCCGCGATCCTTTGTGTGCCGCCTGCCTCGGAAGGAGCGCGCTGCCGCTCGCCGGCACCGGAGATCCCAGCACCCCGCCTTTCAGGTTGGCCGTCCCGCCCGCCAGACGGAGCGCCGCGGCCCGCCGGGCTCCGCGCCCCGGGGACCGCCGCCCCACAGAAACCCGGCGGCTATCGCCACCCCTCCGCCGCCTCTAGCCAGGCTCGCGGACCCTCAGCCGACTCTCGCGCAGACCCACCCGCCCGCCGTCGGCGCGCGCCCTGCGCCTGCGCGCCCCTCCCCCCGCCGTGCGCAGTGCGCCCGCGCGGCCCCGGGGCCGCCGGGACCCGCCGCCTTCAGCGGGCTGGTGAATGCCCGTGCGTGTTCGGGTGGGTCCCGCGCGGCGCGTGAACGTTGGCATCTGCTGCCCGGGGCTTCCCCGCCTCGGGGGCGCGCCGGGAGTCGTGTGGGCCCGCAGCCGGTGACTGACCCCGGCCGCGGTCTCCGGAGAAGCGGGAAGGCAGTGCCCGCGGGCCGCGGCAGCGCCTCCTGGTCCTTCCCGGAGGCGAGGCGGCCGAAAGGCCCCGGCGGCGTTGCGGGCTCGATGCATGCCGGGCGCAGTGCAGCTGACGGCAGTTACTCTGATGCTACCATGTGCTGGGCTCCCCGGGCCTTAAAGCCCGGCCAGTGTCCCCCGCCCCCTCCTGCTAGGCTGGCCTGCTTGGGGTTCGGGGGGGTTAACTGCCAAGTGCTGGGCTCCTCGCCTTCTCTCGCCTCGCAACTTCAACATTGTTGTTTCATAAAGAGCCCTAAGGGGAAGAACCCATCACGCATAACGGCTCTAGCATAGTTTCACCAACATCTTACATCGATTTTGCTAACCCACCAGAAAATAAGTGGCCTCCGCCACTTCTTTGGACCTTGTATGACCAAATCACTTTCTTTCACCTCTCTGCCACCGCAGGACACCCGAACCAGTAAAACCTGCTTCTCATCGGGTACCCTGTCACAAAAACCTTGCTTCAATCTGTTGACTAGACACGAAAGTGTCCTCACCATTCTCATAAAAACACCACGTTTGCATTCTGTTCCTCCAGCTTTTCTCCACGTATCTATGAGCTCACGCATTTACTTAGTCCTTGCCAGCTGTCAGGTACAAAAGACTGCCTTTTTCTTACTTCAGAGAAATCAAACACTGAGTAATTATTTCCCAGTATCAAGTTTGATGGGGACAGCCGTTTACAAGTGCACACAGATCTGTTTAGCCAGCTGCTGTACAAACAAGTGTAACAAGTCACAGGTAATTGTTTACATGCAGTGTTTATTGCAAATTACTGTCACTTCCTCAGGATGTTTGCATGTTTTATAACAAAGCTCCAGTGGATTGTTTTCTAGCAAGGGCATACACTGGTGAGGTACTTTTTTAAGTGCTTAGTTTGTCCCATCAACCAAGGAAATGCTCTAGTTTCATATCTAAAAGTTTACTTATTTTACAAATTTACACTTTACTTCCATGGGCAGCAGTGATAGTTTCCACGGGGAGTAAATGAAAGCTTACCTATAAGTGCTCAAGGATCCAGAAGGCTCTCAACTATTTTCAGCACTAAGCATATTTTTTTTAAACAGAAAAAGCAGTTGGACAGAACCTTTGACAGAAAAAAAAAAAAAAAAAAAAATTAAATAAAAAATAAAAGTCTGCTTCTTTGCAGTCTTTATAGCTCAAGGACTCTAAAATCTGTGAGACAGAAAGTAACTGTACCCACTTACCAGACAGGGGCAGGACAGGACAGAGATGAGGGAAAGAGATGTCAATATAACTGATGTTGGAGTCCAACAGTGAGGGTCAGAAATACTGAAATGGAAAGATATGAGGAGAGTGTTTGGGTTGTACTTGGATTTTACCTGCTCTTTGGTTTGGTTTGGGTTTTTTTTGTTTGTTTGGTTGGTTGTTGTTGTTTGGGTTTTGTTTGTTTTTTTTGTGGGGGGTTTTTTGTTTGGTTTTTGTTTGTTTGTTTTCCTGAATTACATAATCCCTTTTTTCTCCCTCGCTCTTCCCACCACATCTGCTTAAACTGCCTCTGTTTCTGCCCAAGGTCACTGTACTGTACTGACCAAGGAGAAAAAGGAAAACAAGTTCTCTTCGGGTTTATGTTCCTCTATAGGAAAATTCTTCTCAAAGCAAGTTTCCACACAGATCTACCTTTTTTTTTTTTTTTTTTCCTTTTTAACAATAAGCTAGAAGCTCTAATTAAAAACATTTAAAATGCATTTCAGAATAAGCATGATACTTTCTGGGGGCAGGGGGAGGAGGAGACACCTTTCTGGGAGACTAAGCATGCATTGGCGTTTCAAGCCTCCCATGAATCCTGTGGAATGGTCCAGTATCTTGAGGGCCATTGCTTTTTTACTATTTTAGAAAACATTTAAGAGCAAACTACAGGGAATAATAATAACAGAAAAAAAAAAAAAAAAAAGATAAACCGATGAACCTTAAAGCACGTGTGCACCAACAGCACAGCCCCCCTGGGAATACAGAATCGATGCAGTAGCGTGCTCGTGTGGCAACAGGCAATTCACACAACATTCAGATGAATCTACTTACTCCACAGAAGTATTTCTTTGGAATAACTTAATCAGATCTAAATTAAAGTGTTATCTTTCTACATAATGCCTTTCATTTCATTCAATAAAACCTTGGAACATATGCAGAATTATAGTAAGCTCCATCTCTAGGGGAGAGACCAACCATCTACCTACCAATTTACAACAACTTAACAAAAGCAGGAAGGGAGGATATATTACAGGCAAATACAGGACTCGTTGCAGGAGGAGTGTAATTCTCAGTCCTTTTAGTTTCTCTCTGTTATCATTTCCCATTTGTGACAGAGGTAATAAAACTTCCTTCCTCCAACCTTTATTTAATTAAAGTGTAAGGTTTTTGGGGCAGTGAGCTTACAGTGTGTGTATATATACACAGCACCTAGACTGAAGAGGTCACAAATTAATCTGAGGCCTGTAAATGAGACTCTAAATACAAAGCATTAGCAATAATAAGAATAGGATATATTTTTCATTTAGAATAGATGAGACCTCTGTTTTCGCTGTATTATCACAAAGAATAAATTACATGCATCTCAGGGAATAACTAAATTAAGAGTCAAGGTCTGGTGTTTCATACCAGAGACTTGCAACTCCACTCTCCCAGTTGCTTAGACTTAAGGGCACTGCTGCCAACTGTTACAGCATTTACTGTAAAATTCTTATTTGCCAGAATCTTATAAAATACCGTCCCAAATCTCACAGGCCAGATCATCAATAACAGTAGGAGTATAGTTTATTCTGAGACAGTGCATGTGATTACTGTGGTAACATACCCAAATTAACCTTTTGCATGTGCAATAAACTGCAATTAGCAATCTGCAGACAAATGACAAGTTCCTTCGTTTCCTGTAATATGAAGCAATATACAAGCCAGATTTCCTATTGAATCCTGTATTAACCTACATTCAGTGGCAGTGAAATCACAGAGCACCATGTCAGAATTTATCATTTTTCAATGATGTTAGCTCCACCTCTTGACAGTTCTAGACAAGATGTTTATAAACAACTCATCCAGAATCTGAACAACTGCTGCTGAAAATGTTTATTATTTTTCCATCAGTTGTTCCAACCACCTTGGATGCTTTATTTTAAGGGATGGGCAGAGCTCTCAAAACAGTGTGGATGTGTTAATAAAGGACAAGAAATACAATGGAGATGGAGCAGCGAGTGGCTCTGTGACACCTCTCTGAGATGGAAGGAAGCTCATGGGTAGGGAAGCTGTAGAAGTGCCTCTTTCCCTCATGACATTGAGGTCACATCAAAGAATACAAATGGAGAGATGTTGATGATTTTCCTCACATGTGCTTTCATGCCTGTAATGCTGCACCTCTCCCTGTTACACAATTGATTTGATTTTTTTAACAAGTAAATATCCTCTCTCTGGATCAATTTGTGAAAAGCAATTTTGCCACAAACCTGAAAAAGTCTCAGACCTTATGCAGTCACAATCAGTTTCTGAAAATGTTGATACAGTATTGTAAAGTAATGGCTAATGGCTTTACTAATCTGTTTCCAGTATATTAAAACAACAAAAAAAATTGTAATAGGCATCACATACTGTACTTTCTTTGTATGCATTTGCTGTTAGTTTGACATGAGTGATTAGTGTGCATGTGTGTAGGGGATGAGCTGCCTTAGACAAATACAGCTTTATTTAACATGACTGATGGAAGGCAATTCAAAAAGCATAAAGATGCCTTTATAATAAATCAGAACTAACCAGCCAGATCACCTGCCCACTTTAAAGCTTTCCACTTGGATTGCGAGTACCCTTCTTCATTTATTGTTCCATTCTGCCTCACGCTTATGAACAAGGGTTATCACACAGTATATCTGAATTAAGTGCCATTTAAACAACTGTGCCGACCAGAGTTTGAAAATGAAAGTCACTTCTGCCTTTCCTTTGCTCTCACATTCTGTGTTTAGAGCCCAGCCTCACAGGCTGCTCCTGTGTGCAGCGCTCTCAGTGGAGTGCTCCTCTGTGCACGGCTGTGGGATTGGAGCTCTTTGTTACCATGGCCCTTGGGCCAGTATTCAGTTTGTGATGCAGCACTGGCGTCTCAAGTCTGTAAAGCACCTATCACACTTGTGGGCACTGTCTATTAAACAGTGGCTAGATTAAAAAACAACAACAAAGATTTATATCTATGTTTAGACTGAGCTAGATGGCTCATAGGTATGTGAGGTAGCTCATAACCTTGAGTCTTTTTTCATCAGTTTTAATCTCTGAAATAGTAAATTATAATTATAATTTAATTTTAATCTCCAAAATAGTTAATTATAATTATGGTCATAAAACATGTACAACCTTTGCTTCCTCTCTCATCCATCCCTCCCCCCTGCCACTCAGTGCTGCTATAAGAAGGAGGAGAAAATAATTGTCCCTTTAATGCCTTTGATAAGCAACTTTGTACAGAGACAATATTTATATACAATGCCTAGGCAAAATCTAGGTACAAATGTGTGCTCATGAGTGAATAATAAATCCTCGACCATAATCCTAGTGCTCTCCAATAAAAGAATATCCAATTCCTGTCACGGAATTTCCTTGTAGGTTGAAGTTCAGCATATAAATACACAGGGGAAAAGATTCAATTTTAATTGATAAGTATTAATCATCATTCATTTCTCTCTCTGCAGGAAGCACAATGTTAAAACATCTAGTTAACATACTGTATAACGGATAACCTTGAGGCAGAAGCTCTTGCATCTGTCTTTATCCAAGAAAAAATGTCAACATCAGCTTTTGTTGTAGCAAAATACTCTGACATTTGAATGGAGTTGCTGCTGCTGGAAAATTGACTGTCTCCAGTGCAATCCTTCCTAACGTGAGTACAGCGCATAACCTAGAGATAAGGCCAAATTAAAAGTCTTTATCTGTGCACACCTGTACTTGGGAGTGTTTGAAATCTGGTGTGGGTCAGAACGCTGTGTTTGTGGTGCATCTCTGCTCTGAACAAACACATTTCTTATGTGATGGTCTCACTGCAGCCACAAAGCATTAGCACTCACAAGAGCATCACTGAACATACTCGGGCTGTTCATTGAGAACAAAGCCATTAATGATTAATACTATGGTAGGAGAAAATGTAGCAGTATTTCTTGGCAGATGAAATATGCCAATGTCTGTCCTACATGCAAGACTCATGAATACCTTTATCTCTCCTTACATAAAATGGCTCTTATTAACTCTGTGGGAAGAAGAATCGAACAGATTCCCCAAATTAAAGGAGATTTTCACATCTAAAACTGGATATATACAATACATCTCTCTTTGACTGACCCAGCAGATGCAGAGATGCATTTACGTATCACAGACATTACTGTCCCAGCAGATGCTGCAAAGTTGTCACTGACACAGACGCTTACTGTCCCCACAGATCTGTATTTTGGGAGAGAATTTTCGTACCACAGACACTACTGTCCCTACAGAACCACATCTGCTGGCAGAGTTATTGTTTCACATACTCTTCTGCCTCCAGCAGATGTGAGAGACTGCCAGGATGACAGGCACTTCTGTCACAGCAAATCTTCATCTACAGGGAAATTAAATTACAGCTTAAACTACTGTTCTTCCTGAGCCTCCCTTAGTGTGGACAATAGTGACAGGGAGGAAGCAACATAAATGAAAGGAAATATAATGCTGGTCACCTAGAACATCACTGTTAACTGCCTAAATAGAGCACTCAGCAGTGCTGTGTCTGGGGATGTCTCAGGAGGAGAAAAAGAATTACTTGTGCCCTCCTCTCACCTTGCCTTTAACAAGTATTCATTCTGAGAAACAGTCGAAGGAAAAAGTGTCTGATGCCACTTTCATATAACAGATCCAAGAAAGCACAAGTCAGTCGTGACTACCAAGTTCACAACCTTAATGTCCTGCTACAGGGACCAAGCGTGTGTGGCAGGTCATTTTCAGCTCTTGAACAGACACCTCGAGTTCTGCTGGATGCATTTTTGCATGATACATTTCAGAGTTTCCAGCTCATTAACACCAGAAGATTTGATCCCCAAATTGTAGAGGCCTGAGAGCAGGGGAAAAAAGAAAAAAAAAAAAGAAAAAAAGGAGGGGTTTAATCACTTTAATTTGGGCCTTCATCTTTTATGACTCCATATCATCTTCTCTCAGATTCAGGGTTCAACAGCAGCAGAAGTCACTGGGAGTTTTGCTCCTGTGCAGCTGCACTGCCAAGCAGTACTTTTCCAACCTCGAGAATGGAAATCTATGGCCTGTGCTAAACCATGACTACGGTGAGACTTTCCCTCTGGGGTGAACTCGGCCTAAGGCCCATACCAGAGCATGTACTTACATATATATAATATGTATGGTATGTGAGCCTGGACTTGAGAGCTGTCTTGGGCCTTTGTTTGCCTGACTGAGTAGATATATCCTTTATGATTTGGTACCGGAGAGAGAAAACCTCCCCTGGTAATTCTGCAGTAAAGTAAACCCTACTTGAAGAAACACCATCTAACTTTGGAATTCCCCTGTGGGGAGTCTGGGCATTTATCTTTATCTGAAGCATCAAGAGCTGTCCATTGGCAAAGTCAGGACACACAAATTCCCAGAGTAATAATCTGATACAGCTCAGCAAAACCTATATCCTTGGAGCAGATTGTGGGAAAGCATCAAGATTTTGGTTGCTCTGCCAAAGCAAACAAGATGTTTCAAGGCCCATCATCTGCTCTGCAGTTCACACCCTTCCAGTGCTATCTTTTTCAGATGCCATGCCACACTGGTTAGTGGCAACGGTGTTGTCATGTGTGACTCATTCCATTTTACTGGAAATTAGAAAACCACATGCTGCACTGAAGAACTGCTTATTTATGTAGTCATATCATCCCAGAGAGCACTCCTCCTGCCACTATTTGTATACAGCTTCTTTCATCTAGAATTTTGGAAATACAGCTCTTTACTAGGGTTCATTCAGAGGACAGCTTAATCAATAGCACATTGCTCCCTCCAGGGCCTGTTGACCCCTTTGCAATTTCCATTGCCACCCTGAAAAAGCAAATGGTATTCTAGAAGAGAGCATCTTCATCATTACAGGATGCGTGGGAAGCAAAACAGAAGAGATCGCAGTGGGATTGGAGGTGTGCTAGCAGAAGAGTCTGTCATGTATGTATTTGAGCTTTGGGCAGGTGAATTTCACCCACAAAGAATATAAACAACCTTTTTTTATAGAGTGCCTCATCAAATATTTCCTGGACACATCATAATGCTACACTTACTGTAGTGATTAATGCTCAATATGAGTGATGAACTGGCATATTCAGGACAACAAAAGTCAACAGTTCATTATCTCTGTGGAATAAAAATTACCAGATAAAAACAGTAATGCTTTTAAAGAGTATTTCATGGTGACAACAAATCAAGCTGGATAAACTTTTGAATTCTGAAGGTCTGGAATTGAACATTTCAAAGAACTTAATTTCTTAGACTGTGAGTTTTTTCTAGCCTTTTTATAAAATTAGTGTTACTAAAGCAGCAGCACTAGGATCAAAAGTTAGATTTGATTGCATGTTGACAGGCAAAGAGTGACCTCTACAAATTCCTAAACTAAGAGATTGCATTACCCTTTACAGATGTAGATAAATTCAGCCTTATCTTTAGATGAAGAAACTGTTAAGAAGATTCAGGCACCACACATTTATGAAGAAAGAAAATAGAAATGTGAGCCATTCTTTTTTTTTTTTTTTTAAGTTTAGCATAGCTTAAACATTCCTGAAAATATTTATTGTCATAACAGACGAGACCTGCTGAAATGTTCTCGCCTAGAGGATTCGGTCTTTGACATTCTCAGCAATCCTCTTGACTTCAGCTGGACCACAGGGCTGCCACAGAAAGCAGAATTTAGCAAGGGAAAGATACAAAGTAGTTAAAGACCATTTGGAAAAAAAAAAGATGTTTGCTTTCAATGTTACTTACTATCCCTCAGGATCCAAATTAGAGTTCTGTTATATTTTAGAGCATCGCTTTGAAGCTTGCTGGAAGCCTTAGACGATTTGAATAGATCTCCATTTTAATTTCCAATCAAGCACTATGGAACAGGTGCCATAACATTGCACAACATGGCGAATTCGACATCCTCATTCCTTGAAGGGCAATCATTAAGGAGGGCCTCTGAAAAAAAAAAAAATCATAATATGCTTCCACTTTTACTGCCTTTTAGTAACTCCCAGTAGAAACTGTGCTGTATCTCAAGAACCCAAACCCTGAATTGTTACTTTTAACTTGCACTGTCTACAACATGGAGCAAAGGTGTTGAGTGAAAGTTGATGGGATTTCTAGAACTATTAATCCTACTTCCAGCCAGTGAGCTTGAGGTTAGTTTACATCCTTCTGGCCTATGTGGCACGTTCAGTGTTAAAGGCTCCACGTCAGGACTTTCCCCACAGCTGTAGTGGGAAAATACAATGGAACACATGGGGCTCAGCCTCAGCAAATCTGCCTTGTCAAAGCTTCCTGGATTCTACAGCTCTGGCAGCCAGGCAGGAGGGTATGAACTGAAGTGTGTCACCCTCATGCTTTTTCTGCTTCCTAGCAGAAAGAAAATGTTGAAAGGAAGACGGAAATAACTATTATTATGTTCTTCAGTTGTTTGGTTTTTGTGTTTGTTTGTTTGTTTTTATTTCAGACCAAGATAACTCCAGAAGAACTGAATCCAGAGGAAAAAGCACTTTGGGATGCAGAGGAAAAGCCTTAACATTGTGCCCGACTCCAGGACTGTCTAGACAAGGACAAAGGCAGTTCAGACATATTCAAGAGAATTTGTGTGTATGAGATGAGGTACATTTCCGAGCACAGCTCCATGTTACATGTAGTTGGAGAAGGACTATCTCAAACAGGAGTGCTGTAGCATTGATGGGTTAGTCCTGTTACAGAAACAATGTCACAACTAGCTCACATTTTGTATTCATTCACAGATTATATATTGTATTCACTTAGATAAAGCTGCCTCCCACTTTTCTCCTTAATTCTGAATAGAAAACTTAGAGGAGTTCTGAGACCTATTGCCATACATCACAATGTCACCAGTGCACTGAATAAGAAGAAAGATCCAGTAGAGATACTGTTGCTTCAGCATGGACTATTTGTTTCTATACAAATAAAGCACGATTTAAAAGACTCCAGCGTGGCTGATTTCAATTGCTAAATTAACATATTTGTTCTCATGTCGCAACACTACTACTGAGTTTGTGGTTTCTTGCCTTCCACATGATAGAACCAGCTTCCGACTTTGAGATTGCTCCCTTCATAGGAAGTCTACATTTCTCATGAAACTCAATCTCCAAGCATGAAACCAACTCTGACTAATATGTTTTCTGTTATCAATATACTAACAGGTCCATTTATAGGTTGGAGAGGACACACATCAAGGTAGCATGGATGTCTCTAAATTTGCCTCTAAGAGGTACCATGTGAATCACAGAAAGCAGAACAGAATCATCAAGGTCAGCATTTTTCCAAATGAACTCCAATTTTGGACCGCTGAGTTGATATCATTTTCAGTCATTAGAAATAATTTCTTCACAAAGTCAGATTCCATCACACCTTCTACCACAGTCAACTTAGATCCCAAGGGGACAGGTTAAGAACAATAAATAATACAGGAAAGCAAACAGGGCATGTTAGCTACATTTCACCTCTGTCCTAGAGTGGTCAGACATGTTTGTGTGAGACTGGAAGCAGGCTGCAAGCTTATGTGATCACCTCCAACACCTGTTTATATCACATTGCATATAGCCCTCAAGTGAAATATCCATGCAGTAAAGCAAAACCAGGACTCATTTACCACCAAAGATGGGAGCCTTCTGTTTTCGTAGTTTGGCTCATCAATATGCCTAAGCCTTACTCCATGTGCAGGAGGACTACAGCTCGTTGAGCTCAACAGGAAGCTCTTCAACGTGATTCAGACACAGATCTCCTCTGCACAGCACCTCTTGGCTACACTAATTCTGCTTCTGGGGAGGCCCACAACTACTCCCTTCCTTACTTTCACTACAGTTCCTGCTAGTGTAGCTTGTGGACACAGGTGGCACAAACACATTAACTTCACCTGGTTGTGAGTGATCCTCTCTCAGCCTAAATGCATGGCAAGAAGAGCCTAATCTGCTCAAGAAATTATAAGCCGTGCAGCTATTTGCACTGAACCCCCTGCAGAAACAGCCCTCCCCCACTTCCTTCTCTGCTAGCTTGCTCTAACAGCAGGCAGACATAAGTGAAAGGAAAAACAATGAGAAAGGAAACTTGGGAGGGACAGGTTAGAAGCAGAAGGAAGAAGCAAAAGGTCTGACTCTGCAGACTGTATTCACGATGAAAAGCATTTGCACAAATAACTTAATCACATTCAGGGGGACTACTGGGCTGAGTAAAAGTGCTGCAAGTACAAGCAACAATTGCAGAGGCAGGAAACAAGTAGGAAAAGAAAGAAAAAGGAAGCCCCACATGAATCAGACACCTGCACAGAGGAGAGAGGTCTCACACACCCCAGGAAAAACAAATCAACCAAAATGCTAACTGCCTTTGAGTTACTGCAGAAATATTTATAGAGCCTTTCCCGACCTCTGCCACACTTCCTGGCAGGCAACACCACAGAAAGAATCTTTACCACTGGCATCCCCTTCTTCCACCAAACAAAAATTCACTCCCGTTCCAAAAGCACAACAAAGGCAGCAAGAAACCAGCCAGGCTGCAAGAACGGTTTGGTCATTACCTGAGGAAGGATGAATGTCCACCCAGGCAGCCAGGGTCATTCTCACAGGAGATGCAGTAACAGGAGGGAGAGTGGGCACCACTTGCTGCATGATGAGCTGGGGGAACAGCATGGATTTTGTATTGATTACTCTCAGCAAGGAAACACAGGGGCCAAGGAAGTGATGGTTTCCACCAAAATGTGTTGTCTCTTCCATGTGGTCACTTCTTTATTTACAAAGTAGAATGAGACACTGAAAAGAACTGAGTGTCCAGTAACTATTGCTTCTTTTCCAGTGAGCTCTTTCAGGAATTCTCAAAACAGCTTCTATGACAAAGCAATTCTAAGTTTATAAATCATTAAAATAATGCATTTATTTATCAAAAGCTCTCCTCCTAAAAAGAAACACCAGAAAGCAATCCAATCATTCCAATGAATACATGCATTTGAATTCTCAGGATTCATACTAATTGGCACTTTTTAAAATGTTTCTAGTTAGGTTTGTCCATAAGCTTGAAAAAGAAAATCAAAATACACCTCTCTGATGTGGGCTGATGTTTGTGAAACAGAACTATTAAATCAGTGAAACCAGGAACTGAATTCAAAGCAGTGATGGTTTGAGATCATATATTAAAAATGACAGGATCTTTCTAAATCACCTCAAACATGAAACCTTTGCAGTACTAACTTACAAATTTATCTGAAAAACACACACTACCACCTACTGGCAATTATTCATATATGTTATTTACATACTGATAAGTAGTAACAACACACGCACGTTTGATTTGCTTTAACTTTGCTAGGACAAAGAGCAGGCTTCATCTTCACAATTACTGGTCTTATATTTGAAGAAAAATATATTCCTCTGCATGTAGTTCCCACAATGCATGACCACTTTATTTTCTTCTTTTCAATAAGAACTTATGTCTGAATAGCTGTTTATTTAAATACTTCTCATTTAAGGTTGTTGCTTTTGTCAGTGAATCCCTTTAATAGAAGACTGTTTGGTTTTTCTTTTTTTCTGCAACCGTAGAAGGCTGGTAAGGTGGCACTACCAGGCTTACAGGCCTTCCCATTTTATACCCACTGTTCTGGAAACTGGCCATAAATTACAACAGTGGTTATGGGAATAGGGAGGAGAATTTGGGCCAGTGCTGCTCCTGGATAGGACCTCTCTTCTGCACCAACCACACAGAAGCCTGTGGAAGGGAGGGCCGTGGCTGGAGACAGCGGGTAGCACCAGGGAGCAATCCCACTCTGAAACACTTTTTTTCCCCTCAAGGGACTCCCTGCCTTTTGCTGCAGTTCTCATCTTCTTCCCCTACAGTTCACAATGATGCAAGAGAAACATCTCAGAGGTGAAAGTGCTGTGATGCATATGCCAGAAAATAATGCTAGTTAAAGGGCCACATGTGAATACCATGAACATCTTTGCTGAGCTTGGGTGACATGTTTTTCAGCTTGAGTGCCCGCTGGTGTCTGTAACCTGCTGGCAAAAATCTGATTGCTGATGTGGTGCTGGTGTGGAAAGTGACTAGTTTTGGACTATATATGGCTTACACGAGTTGCTGCTCAGACTATGTTAACAGCAGCATGACTGAGTCCTCAGCTGTGAACAGAAATGTGTCGGAACGCTGGGACTGACACTGCTGAGCCACTCTGTGACCTGCAGTAAAGCTACTGCCATTTCTTCAGTGGCCTTCCTACCAGAGAGGATTTTGGTACGAGGGTGATAACGTCAGAAAGATTGTCTGGTCCTGATGTAAAGGCTCACTGAAGGCCAAAGTCTGAGATTGTGAAAAATTACCCCTGCACTTCTATGGGGGCACCTGGTCACAGGACACTTGAGTTAGACCTAAGACAATGTCTATTCAAAAGTCAAACCAGCAACAGTAGAAGCTGATTGACAGGTATTGTAGCCCTGCAGGAAAACAACCTTTTCAGTGCCTTTTAAATAAAACATTCTATCCAACAATGGCTTTGAATGTATATAAATAAATAATCATTTAAAACCTAATAAACTTTGCTATATTTATAATTAATTGAATTTATAGTTTAATTATATATTTCTTTACCTGAGTTGACTTTTCAAAATATTTTTTCTGTTACTTGTTTCTTAATTAAACACAAGGTTTCTTGCTGGCAAGTATCAGACTAGCTCAAGACGGGCCTTCAGATATGCTATGCTAATGCCTGACACTCAGGAACAGACACTTTTCGTTCTCTTCAATATGTGCATGACAAGTAGTATTTTAATTGGGCTCCCAATTCAGAAGGCTGGAATAAGCTTGTGAGTCATTTTTACAAGTTGACTCACATGCTGCAAAACTGAAGAATTTGGTGTGGGGTGGAGGAAAGCAGAAGGTGGATTTGTGCACACCATCGTCACTGAGGAAAAGGGTGAGTTTGTCCCTAGTACTCAGCTGCAGTAGCACAGTGGGTTCAGCAACTTGCATTACTTAGATGAGGTTTTTTTTGTCTGTAACTGTTGAAGAAAGGATGCTCTTAGAAGGCTTTTGTTCCAGGAGAGCTGCGATTAAGAGTTTATATAAAGAGTTTAAATTTTGAGATTCATTTCCCTTTGGAAAAGTGATCAGTCCTCGCTTCATGGGATGCCCCATTTCAGTCTGCTCCAGTGACTGCATTTCATTGGTTCTACTTCAAGACTGGTTAACTTACTGTCAACAGGGATCCCTCACCCTTAGGTGCCAATCCTGCAGTCTCAAATTGGACATAGAGTCAGATTAATTTATTTTCTCCTTGAAAATCTCCACGGAGGGAATGTCCCACAGCTCACACTATACCCATGTGAAAACCCTGTTGCCTTTCTATTGTATTGTCTGCATTGTTTGTGCAACCTCAGAGCCTTATACTATTTCCATGGGTGCAAGGGATGGGAATTTGGTTAAAACAAAGCAAATGGAATCAAATCTATCCTTCTCTTTATGCTGTGTTAGCTCCAAACAGCTGCAAAAAATGTATTTATTTACTGAAGCAGGTAGGTGTGAGCTACAGTACTGTACACAGAAACTGTGGGTAGGCTGAGTAAAAGGCTTTTTTGAACCATCACTGCTCCTGGTCTAACCACATTTTTACATTTTCTTTCCATATCCTTAGAGGAATCCATACAATACACAAATGAAAGGCAAATTCTGAGAAGACAGAAAATGCCAGGGTGTTTTCCATTGTCCTGAGGACAAATGCCAGAGCCCTTCTGGGACAGTCAGAACATCCAGTCACTGTATCTTATTCAAGGGAAAAGCCATCTGTCAACAAACTAATCACTGGACAGATTCAGAGACAACTGAAAATAAAAAGCCAATACAAACGTGATGGAAAAAATGGGAGGTATGGTAACTGTTTAGTCAGCAACTAGGCACAGAAAATAAACAAATCCTATCCACAAAGCCTGGCATTTAGGTTCAACCATTTTTCACTGAAGTCAAAAGCTGGGACAGGGGGATAATGCAAAATGATCTTCAAACAAACTTTCAAATCAATCAATATGACTATGGAAAGACGGGCATGAACTAAACCTGGATCCAAACCCTACCTATGTAAGCCAGCAACAGCAGCAGAATGGAGTATGAACGGAACAGCTGAGCATGCTACCATATGTTATTAGCAGTACTAAAAGCCCTATCACTTTATATTTAAACTTTCAATACTGGACAAGTTGATGCTTTGCTCCTGGCTGAAAGCAGCCCTCATTTTTGTTTAGCAACACACTATGTCAGGGAAGTTCTCCAAGTGACTGAAGTTTGGAGGGGCCAGGATTCTATCACCAGTGAAAAGTGAAGCAGCTGCCCCATGTGTGGGCCTAACTCTCGTAGTTTTTTTTCATTAGTGCCTTTTATGGCAAGGGACTTAATATGTGGACTGAGAGCTTTGCCAGCCTTCCTCCTGAAAAATGAAAGCCCTATCCTGGGTCACCACAAGTACACTTTCCTCAAGCACAAAGCCACAGAGGAGAACCATTTGCAAAGGAGTTCCCCAGTGATGAGGCTCTGCAATTACTTTCATTTTCTAAACCTCACTGCAGAATGCGCATGCAAATGGCACCAGGACTTCAATTCCTTTCATTCTGCACCAAATCTGCTTTCTTATTGGTGAAAAGAAATGAACAGCACATAGGAAAATCAGTGTCTCGCAGAACATTAGTGTGTGCCATGTTAAATACACAGTCGAACTAGACTTCAGTTCAGCAATATGCAACATGAAAGCTGTTCAGCTTAGCACTAGCAAAATCAACCTGAAGGAGTCAGAACTTCTGAGAGCTAAAATCATAATTGCTTCCTTAAAGGCATCACTTGAATAAAATTAAATGCATTTCTCCAAAAGCCTCACTAGCATAGCAACTGATTGGCCCTTGAGGATTCCTATAGATACTTGTCATTCAGCATGAAATCAGGTCAGCAGCTAAAATTAAACACCCACCTCTCCCCTGCACTGCATGTGGAGTCATCGCTTTTAGTATTGCTCAGCTCTGCCTCCCCAAATGGGTTCATTCTTACCACAAGCTTAAAGGATGTCTTATCAAGGAGCACTGATGGATACAGTCATTCCTGTTCCGAGATGAAACTGTTGGGAATCAGACTCGCGGTCCCTTTGACTCCATCTGCATTGATTAGTTCTTGGGCAGCCTGCCAAGGCAGTGTGCTGCCTCTTACCCTCACCACTGTTAATCTGCCTAAGCAAGGCCTGCAAGCCCTACATAAACTGCAATTTCTCTTCATTAGTGTGATTCTGCCTGCATGAATCTGATAACATATGGGATATTATCATAAAACAGCCTATTTCACCAATTCATTTTCTCCTTTATGAAGATTATGAATGTACTGCAAGTGCAGTGGGCAGGATAAAACAGAGGAGTCTAGTGTGCAGTTTCACTTTGATTTAGTTTCTAAAATGCAGAGCCTTCCTTTTAAGTTCACATTTCCCAATAATCCTGTGCTAATACATTATAAAAACTGCTGACTCCTTCTCCCTGATTTCCTCTAGTTCATTATGGA
The DNA here is from genome assembly GCA_024611175.1 of Megaceryle torquata. NCBI lineage: Eukaryota > Metazoa > Chordata > Aves > Coraciiformes > Cerylidae > Megaceryle > Megaceryle torquata. Next base: position 159,920 of record JANIJG010004720.1, on the reverse strand, counting down.
GCTGGTCCACACTACGTGTCACTTGCCTGGATTGAGACTTGAACAATGAACAGAGCTAGCAGATGAGATGCCACACAATGGAAAAAATGGGAGGTACGGTAACTGTTTAGTCAACCCTAATCACTGCCACAGCCTGACTAAGCATGAACATGAAACATGATCACAGCTCGACTACAGATTATGTAATTCCAAACATGTGCTTTATGCCCCCTCGCTTCCTGCCTACTTCTGATAACACGAGTCTTTTGGAATGGGTAGTTTCTGCATAGTTGAATGAATGCTTTGTCTGGGAACGATGTGGATGCAGGTAGACTCCTACCTACTTCTGAGATTCATTAATTAGCACATGTCCCCATTTAATGAAGTCTGCGTGCCCTCTACTGGTACATGCCTGCATTCCCAAGAACATCAACACTCCTAAACTGAACAGCCTTACTTACAGAACTGCTGTCGCAAGCTCCTTGGACAATGTGTGCATGCTTGTCCTGGCATGCTTCCACATGCAATATAGAATAAGAGGAAATTAAGACACCCATTCAGCCTAAATGTTACAGTGCTTTTTCCTTAAAACTGTTGCATTGGTTCTACGCCTCTGTTTTGAGGGCTTTTTCTGCTAAGAGGTACCATTATAATTGCACAGTGCATGTCCCTTTTAGAAGACATTTAGTATGCAGCGATCCATTAAGGAGGTGGAGTAAGGGGGTGTTGCAGAGGACACAGAACACAGACGCCTGCAGCAACAATAGACTGGTTCTGAGCTGCTCCCAAGAAAAAAAAAAAAAGTTCAGCTTTCCAGGATTAATCCATTATCAAAAGCTACACTAACTCCTGGTTAATCTGTATCAATTACTGAGTACAGACACATGCAGTAGAGGTCATTTTAATAAGCAGTTCACTCCTTAAATTGTTTCCACTGCCAAATCAAGTCAAGATTGCTAGGAATTGTAACTAAGGGATCATTAGCTTAACCCATCTAACAGCCTTTTCTGCAGACCCTGCTAACTATACTGCCAAACAACAATAACAACAGCAGACCCTAGAAGAATACAGAATGGCCCTTTTTAACAAGGAAAAATAAAATATAGCACAAATGACAGAATGGACAGGATAGAAGGGGCATCAAATGAAGATAAATAAGCCCATATACTACCAGCTGGTGCCAGGCCCAGAGAGAAGCTGATAGTTCCCTGCAGGTGGATGGTTCCCAAGAGGAAGGGCACACGCCCAAGTACCACTCATATATGAGTGGTAGACCATGTATGAAAAATATCTTGCTGTGCCCTAGACCATGATAAATCTCATTAAAAAAAACCCCAAAACAACACAAACCTCAAAAATAGAATACATCGATGCCTCACTAATGGCATTTAAAACAATAACAACAACAAGAAAGGAAACAGCTGAGTGCATGGCTGACTCCCTGCCTTGGGAAGCGTGTTGGCGTATACCGATCTGTTCCTGACAAGTGCACAGCATCCCTGGCACAGGTAGCACTGGGAGAGTGTATCAAAAGGGTTAACCATTGCACATCAAGGAGAAGGTGCAGGCATGACTGTAATTTAAAAATGGCTTTCCCAGGGCATATTAAAAGCTGTGTAAATTTTAAATGCTGTTCATCTTCAAGACTCAACTCTGAGCACTGATGTAGTGACCTATGTCAAGGAGGTTTGGTTGCAAGAGGAAGTTACTGCTTAGATTCATATCAAGGGCTCCAGTCTATTCTTTCCTTTTAAACTGAGCAGAAGCTATTGCATCAGCATGTGAGTACAAACCAAAGTGTAACTGCTGCAGAAGACAGAAATGTCAAGCAGCCTGTCAGGAATAGAAATCAGTTATATTCAGTCCTGCCTGGATGAAAGTGTAGCACAAAATGACCTATAATCGTAACTTCTCTATATTTCTGTGAATCCACTTTATTATTAAATTTTATTCTCATTGTGGTCTCATCCAGACTAGAAGGGGTCACATCCAAACATGGAAGCAAACATAGCATTAAACACAATTTTATGCCCAATGTACTGCTATTTCAGTTCAAGTATTGTGATCAACCCCAGGGAAGGAAGGGGAGCCGAGAGACAGCTGTGGGCAGATATTTTTCAAAAGTGCTAAAAAGCATGAGTTTCAAAGCATAACCTGGCTGGAAGAGCATGAGGAGGCTCACTAACCCACAGTGAATTTTGAAACATGACCGATTTTACAGTCAGGGTACTGTGTTTCTCATAACCCCTGTGAGAACAGTAAGCGACACGGTACAATATTGCTGCAAATATGAGAACCTGCATGTGTAGGTGAGCAGGAGATAGAGCCAGGCCAAACACTACAGGCCCAGCTTCCTGTCATAAGCACACACATTTTTCCAAACCCAGACACAAGCTTATTCATTTCTATTTCAAGGATGCACACATTGTACTAGAGACATGTTCTCAGTAGCAAGTATCTGTCCCTACATGGTCAAATTATCTTCCTATAGCTGCTTCTGCTGGCTGGTGATGTTTCTGTTAAGAGCTATGGGACTACCAGTGCCATCAGTTCCCCCAGCCACTCCACACTAATTACTGAACAGCAACAACCCAAATCTCATAAACAGTTCATCTATGTCTAAAAACTTCATTCTGGTTGCACTTCCTCACTTAGTTGGACTTGAAGGACACTAATAATCTCTCTTTCCTCCTGCTCAGAAGATACAAAGACTACACAGGAGCTAGGAGACTCTATTTTTATATAAATACATATTTATATGTATAAAAATCCTGGGCAGGTGGGAAAATTCTGTCTGATTCCCGAAGTTTTTATACATATATATGTTTTTATATATATAAGCTGTTGGCCTCCATCAGAAACAAGATGCTGGCCTAGGCAGACTTGTGGCCTGTCCCAGTACAGCTGTGCTAGTGGAGCAGAAGGGATGAGGGAGAGGTTGGCTCTGAGCAGCCCCAGTCCCTGCCTTTCTCTCTACACAGCCTGCAGGCACAGGTGCTCTCCCTGCTGAAAGTTGCCTTGCCCACTGGGTGGTAGCAGCATAACTGTCAGACCAAGTTTCTGAACCAAACAGGTTAGCTTCTGGAGACAGGTGTGAATTTTCCCATCTGGCCGGGATTAAAAACACACTAGGTGGTTTTCCTGACTTCTCCCTATCATTCTTGAAGCTGAGTGCAAAGAAAGAGAAAGGGAAAGAAATAGCAGCTTTAGAAGAACAGGGTTAGGTAATAAATATCAGAAACATTATTACAGCTTCCAGCCTGTGAGGACATTAGCAAAGATCTTGAGGTACAATCGTGCAGAAGACTGAAGGTGGATGGTAGTGAGAGTCCAACAGACCTTGCTAGTTTGTGGGCCACCGTAGCTCTTCATTACTAACACTCTGTTCTGTTTAGCAATGGGTGAGCAATAAGACCTTGGCTAATAGAAATAACCATACTTCAGTTTTAAAGCAGAAAGATATTTATGACTTTCCTGGATCCAGATAACAGCTGGATATTTGACTCTTAAGATTTAGTATTTATAAGGTTGCCTGCCAGGTCTATCTTCACTTCTCCTACTTGAACAGATCAAGCAACAAAGTCATATAAGATTGAATTTTATTCTTTTAGTCAAAACAAGTATAGAAAAAAGCTCTTCATTTCCTGTGAACATATCTGGCTCACTCAGTGTCTTCTCATGCCTTAATCCTAAGCTTACAGTGACCTTAACGCTTGGCACTTGTTATTGCATTTATCCACACTACTAACAACCAGAAGCAGTCACAGCATTCACTGTAGAATCAAAGCAAGTAAGACTTTTCTCTCATCGGTATTTTAAAGACTGCTTCAAGATTTTAAGAGCAACTCCTGTATTCTGAAAGATCTTAAAGTTTAAGTTAGCTTGGGGTACTCACTAACAGCCACCCATTGATAAGCCTAGAGAATGAAGCCCTGTTTCCATCTGAAACACAGATAGCCTGCACAGCACAAGTTCTCCCACTTCCACCTCAATCTTGTTCTGACGTCATGTCTAGGACTAGAAAGTTGCTTAGTTTCCACATCCATTCAATCATACTCTTATTGGAATTAGATTTGTGCCTTCAGGCTTCAACCAATTCCAGATACAGTTGTATGAAGCATTCATAACGTGAGACAGTCCCTGCCCCAAAGAGTTTACCATATAAATAGCATTTTCTAAAAGCAAAGAGCACAGAGTCAAGTTTTGCATTTCTGTATCAGACCGTCTGCAAGGATGCTAATTATTGCCAGGATAGCTATGGTTTTATGATGTGAAAATTTTGTCTAATGGGAATCACGTCTCATATCCAGCAAAGCAGCCGTCAGATGATAGTAACTATTTTTAGGCTACTTCTGACCTTTCATAAAGTAAGGACTGTTTAAAAGGATGATTAAAATACTAAGTAAATTATGCAGAGAGTTGAATAGTCTGAAGAAAATGTAACTTCATTCAGTCTTGCATAATGCATTTGGTAACACGGTTAGAATCTTTTGTCCCACAACAGTCAAATTTTCCACTGTAGTGTTAGGATGTGTCGGGTTGGTTATTGAGTAATAGAGAGGGCTTTCTTATTTGTGCAAACTTCTTAACCTTCAAGAGAACAAAGATTAATCAACAACATTGAAGAGGCTGTTGTCATGAGATCCAGTCATAAGATTTGTAGGGACTCCTGCAGGGGTTGCAATCCTTAAAACTGGTTTGGAATAAAATCTGAGAGATGGAAGCACATAGAGAAAACATTTTCAAAATAGAATCTAACACAGTTATTGATGATGGAATAAATGAGGTTCTATCATTGCAGTAAAGAAATCTGGAGAGCAAAAACCATTTCCAGTGCATGAAACAGACAATAAGAAGTAGGAAGCAATACAGACAAGGCCACTTGGTTTTGAGTTGGGTATCTAAAGCACCCAACTGGCTTTCAAAGCAAGTGCTTCTTATTTTAAAAATTACTTCTAAAAGCATCACCAATATACCCTTAGACTGGCTTCTCTTGGCTCAGGCTTTTTTTTTGTGTGTTAATATGGAAGTGACATAAAGGGACAGCTCTGTACCTTAAAGTGGGGTACCTAAAGGACACACAGCTGTGTGGCACAGACAAGCATCCACATGTAGCTGTAGTCTGTGTGGTTCCAAGAAACTGAGGACAAGATTTACAAAACTGTTTGAGATTTCTGAACTCATCCTGCTCAACACCAACATTTCCACTCCTGTTGGGAGGAGATCTACACAGATGCTGAGCAAGATCTGAAAGTTGCCTCAAAGGATGTTTGATAGTATTTGAAAAGGGGTGGGGTATGATGTTCACATGCTGTCTTTGCCTGTGGCCATATAGGTCTACTTGTGACAGTTGCTCCTAAAGAAATCTTAACAAACACTCCTTCCTAATTAAAGGCAGACCAGCTAGTTTCTGAAATTCCTTAACTAGGAAAGAAGCTTCCTCTCCAGGCTCCACCCCCAGGATACAGGGTGGGTTCAGCTTGTCGTATCACCTTCCTTTGAGCTGCTAAATGTCTTTCACTGTGGCTTATAATAAAAGTGCCACCTGAGAGTTGGTACAGCACTGATCAAGTTGAGGAGCTGGGAAAGTACCAAGCCAAGATCCTGTTAGGAGATGCCGCCTTAACTCCCTACAAATCATTACTTAACTACCAGGCAAATAAAAATCCTGAAACCTCTGAGTATTGAAACATCTGAGGCTTTGCTGCCAGACCTCTTAAAACAGGGGAGAAAAGAAACAAGTAGCTAGTGGGAACCTTAAAAATGAAGGAGATGAACTTAGACAAGGATTAGCTGTCTGGATAACTGGAGGAGAGAAAAGGAACCAGGAAAAGCTGGAAGCAACTGCTTGTACAGATGATTGAAGAGCAAGTTCTGATGAGAAACTAACGGAAGCAATCATAGGGCTAAAAGGCTGGGCTGATGCAAGGGAGATGGTGTTCCAGCTGGTTCTGCTGCAATAAAAGCAGGTAAGTCCAGACCTGTACATTGTCTCTGAAAGCAGCAGGAGCAGATCAGCCAAAGCCCAAAGGTCCTGTTTTCTCAGCTACCCTAATAAAAATGAATGTGGTACAGGAAAGGATGGTGAAGGCAAGCTAGCAATCTGTGTGGAATGCTTGCTGAGTTTTCCATGGGCTGTCAGCAGCTGTCTCGGCACTTCAGGGCAGCCAGAAGAAAACAAAACAAAACAAAACAAAAAACCCAGCCAAACAAACATACAAAAAAACCCCAACAAAACAACACACGCATACACAAAAAAACCCACAAACAAAAAACCAACCAACCAAAAAAAAAAAAAAAAAACAACCAAACCAAAACACATACAAAACACAAACAAAACAAAAAAAACCCAGAAAAACAAAGACCCACAGGCCTAGCTGAAGGCAAAGCAGCATACAACACCCTGCAAAGAGTGCCCCTGAGTAGCTGTAAATCATGAAAAAAAAAAAGTGTATGAAGAATTGAGACTTGCCTTTGCAGGATCCAGTGGCTGGGGACGCAAAGGTGCACAAGGGGGATGGGAAGCAGAACCTGGGCTCTGTGCCAACCCAGATAACTAAGGGGACTGGAGGAAGGAAATCACAAAGCTCTGCAGTAAACACAAGGATTAGGAGAGAGGTAGGTGAACCAGTCAGACAAAGTAACTGACCCAAAATTCATCTCAAAACTCAGATAAGAACTGTGTTTTAAGAATACCCAATGTTCTCCTCCCACTTCCTATAGAATTTATTTTATTTTATTTACACTTTCTGGTTTTGGACAGGAGGGGGTAAGAAAGTGCCAGGACACTGCTAGGAAATCTGCCTGTTCTTACAATGTTTATGGACCAACCAGGAGTAAGAGGAAGCTGGACTCTCAAGAGAGAGAATCTGTTTCCATTTCATTTTCATGGCAGTTTTGCAGACCTACAAGGTCAGGGTAAGGTGCCAGACTTCTGGGTGCTGCTGAAAAAACCTTGAGCCCTTGGAAAATTGTTCCTTCTCAGTTGTCATAAGAACTGTTGCAAACACAAAGGGAAGAGACTTGAGGAAATGATGGTGTCACTGGTAGGCTACTGACATCCCATTAGGAAACATGGAAGGTTAGAGCCTCTCAGGCCATGTTCATTTTCAAACTGCCTCTTTCTTTCCAAGGCCAAGTCTCTGTTTTGTAACAGAAGCTACATGAGCTTATTTAAAACTCTAAGTGAGGGACAGCTCCTGGATTGCACAGTAGCAACAAGAAACTAAATACAAATTATTTCATTAAACATTTAGTATTTCTTCCAGTTCTGTACTTTACATCTTAAAAAAAAAAATTGGAGAAACATTTATCATTGTGAACTGGGTAATGTAGGTACATCTGGTTAAAATGTCAGAAGATGCTGGAGGGTTTGCTGGGCAAGGGGCCCTTGCAGGCTACTTATTTCCTATAATTCCCTGGGGTAGCTGGGGGTGTTTTAGAGAGGCCAGAGAAGAAAAAGTATTCAGGGGCTGACGACTGAAAGGCAGGAAAAGCCTCTCTGAGAGCATGTAGAAGTAAAAGCAAAGCCTTGTGGGAACTGTCAGCATGGGTGTAACTTGATAGAGGTTTGAGTTTTTCCCCTCCTACCATGGCAGCAGAGTCCACATCAGAATCATTCTGACTTTCAGCTCCTGCCACAGCACTACTCTGTTTGGGTAACTCTTCATCACAGACCATCCCTAAAAAAAGCTTAAAGAACTTTGTCATTACTCTAAGAATCATTAAGCAAATGGAGAAATGGTACTGAACCTGTCACACAAAGAGCTCATGGAGTCAGTACAGGATTTTGTCCAGCTTTTATTTAGCTCTTCCCTGGGGTTAAACTCTCAGCCCTTTTGAATATATTTATTTTCTTTCAGCATACCAAAGAAACCACCCATTTAAAAATATTTGCTTTAAAAAGCCTCAACCCATCTATAATCAAAGACAAATCATATTTTCTGGAATTCAGGGGAGGGAAGAAACAAGGATCCATATTTTAGAATTTGAAAGAAAGTCATCTTACCCTTAGATGCAATTTAGACCTTTATTATTTTCAGATTTTTATTCTTCTAATGGAAGAAAGTTACTTCAGCCCAACTCTTTCTATGCTGCCAGCACCACTTTAACACCGTCCAAAGGAAGCAACACCTATTTTCTGTTTACATACCTGACATGTCCAAAGCAGACTGCCTGCAAGGAGATGTCCCACACCAGGCACGGAGCTAGCAAGAAACAGAATAACAGGACATAAAAGCAGGTGCTTGACTTAAGGTAAATGATGGCAAAGCATGATGCATGAAAAATTAATTTTAGTAAATCCAAAATACTCCTGAGCAAAATTATATTCAGAATGACCATATCTTAATGCGAGCTCATGCTAAGCTTATCTAAAGGCACTAGACAGCAATAGGATTTGTCTCTCCTGCTATTGTTTATAGAGCACATTTCAGAAACAAATACCACATTTCCAGCATCTGACTCCAGCAAAAATACAAATTTCTGAATCCACCTGCACGTTTCTCTGATTCTCTCGGTACAAGCCCAGGGCTGTGGGTGATGGAAAGAAGCAAAAATGGAGACATACATTTTATCCACACTGAAAATTTTTCACTCTCTTGCCCTCATTTGCCTCTGCACAATCCCATGTCTCTTCTCCCCAGCTCTCCCTGCTCTGATGAGCAGCCACTTCATTCCATTTCTTCTCTACAGTACAGACATGGCAACCAAAGAAAAATCAGTTGGAATTTTGTTAAGCAAGACATTTTGGAGATACCCATGGGGGAAATTGTCAGGGAGCAAACACTGGAAAGCTATCAGTAGAAATGCTACTTAAAATATTGACTTTTATATAGCTCTTTAAAACGTGGACCTGCCTTTTTAGAGGATGTACCATACTGAAATTATTTTTTAAGAATCTAGGAAAAAATCTCAAAAATAAGGTCACCATGAGAGACAAGGTGCAACCTTAACTGTGAAGCAGCTATAAGATTTCCAGTTGCCATCTATGCCACAGAATCTCTCCAAACCTGTTTAAAATAGCACAAATAATAAAAAAACCCCTACAGGCTTTACTAAAAGCATCATATATTGTATATATGCCTGCTTTATGTACAAAATACTTCAAATCGGAAACAAAGGAAGAATGAAGACTGAACACTCATAAATGGTACAGGTAATGGAAACCTGGGCTATTAATTTTGAGCACTGCACAGATGGTAGGAAACAAAGGCACAAATAGCTATCCAAAAAAAACACCACAGAAGACATTTAATTTTCTGACTCTGAGCTTAGTAAACATGTGGAAATACTTTTCAGGCATGATAGTTAAAGTAGTCATAATATGCAGAATGCTAAAAGAAGGCCCAGGGCTGGGAGAGGAACCAAAAGATGAACCACCTGACGGTGTTCATTACATAAGATGTCATCTACCATCTCAGAAGAAAGGTTTTAAAACCTTCTAAAGATACACGGCGTTTTCCAAAAACAACTTTTGAACATCAGCATCTTGTTTTGAGATTATTCAAAGAGCAGTAGTTTCTATGATCCACTCACTTCTGGGGAGAAGGGCAACTGCACAGTGCGATATATAAAATAACACCACCTCTTTGATGTTATATCCTGCCAGGTAAGTACCAGAACTGCACAGCTGGCTTAATGTTAGAATGATTTGGATGCGTGGATTGATAGTTTTAGCACTGACAGAAATGCTACAGGCCTCCAATTAGTACAATTTTAAGTCATAAGCAGTAATTGTAAATAAATATTCTGAACGTTATTTGGTCACTGCATAGATTCCTTAGTACTTTAATGCTTTTCTTAGTGCACTGAGCCCTGACCCAATGAATACCCTCTAGTGATTCAAGGGTGGAGTTCACGTTTGTAGGCACTGAACTTTAAGGAGTCTTTGAACAAAAGCCTTAAGGCAGATATGTAATTCATCTAACAATCCACTGGGGAACTCAACAAGCACACTAATACTTTAGCCAGCCGTGGAGCTTTAGGCTTCAGAAGATAAAAGAAAATATCCTAATTATTAAACCGCCCATTCTTCTCAATAATTTTAAATCACAGACTGAATAAGCATTTTGGCTAGTTCAATCACAACATCTATCTATCCACCTGGGAAAGGAAGAGTTAATGGACATAGCAGATGACGGGAGTTTCACCAGCCTTCCTAGAATACAACAGCTGGTAGGCCCTTGACAGAGCAGCAGCTGCAGGCTCACTCACAGCCTGCTCCCCAGCTCAGCTGTCATATTACAGATTGGGATACAAGGAACCTCTCTTGGCCTAACAGCTGTCTCCCCTAATGCATCGCCCAGCTCACTGCTTCCAGACATCATCAGATTCTGCCTGCTCAAATCCCCTCTGCAAACGTTCGTGCTTGCCCTTGGGATAAAGGAATGGTCAAATTCCAGACTACCTTTGCACAGGTGAGAAACAGAATCATTTTGTTCTGGCATTCAGGCTGGAAATCACATAACCCTCTAAGTGAGCTGAACCAGTCACAGTGTCAAGTTTTCAAAGAAAGCAGTTATAAAAAATTTCCAAACAAACTTCAAAATACATCTAGTAAATGTGCCTAAGTCAAAAATTTCTCTCTGAAGGATACCACAGATAGTCATCTTCCTAAGCAGACTTTTACTACCTTTAGTGGAAACAAAATTCTGTGGATAAGTGTTGAGACGTGTCTCTAAGTGAACTCTTACTCAAAAGTGAGCCTCTTATCTTTGCCATCTTCTCACTGCAATAGAAGCGGGGTAAGCAAAGCCAAGGTTAGATACTGTTTGGCTAACAATAGAAGCATGTGGTGCCTTTCAGAGCATGAATGCCAGTTTTTTACTGCAGGTGCTCTTGTGGTGTGGCCACAGGAGGAAAGCGATAACTGACATCCTTTTCCATTCAATTTACAGTCAAAAGAGTGTTTGTAATTTAGTAGTTGACTGGCTGAAGCTCAGCCCATATGGTGGCTGTTGTTAGACAAGGGGGAGGGGAAAAAAAAAAAAAAAAAAAAAAGAAAAAAAAAAAAAGAAAAAAAAAGAAAAAAAAAAAAAGAAAAAAAAAGTACAGTACTTAATCCGGAAAGAACAGGCAGTCTGTGCATCAACTTGAAGCTTCAAGGGAGTTCTGGCCCACTTTTATTCATTCATATTTAAATGTGCATGTTCACACTAGGGATGGGGACACCGAGCCACATTTTCTAATATTGCAAATTACTGCTTTACTTCTGGTCTTGTGTGTTACAAAGAGAAAAAAAGTTGAATGCAGATTTGCATCAGTGTCCCATGAGGAATGCTGGAGGTTAGAAGCAAAACCAGCTGGAAAATACATAAAGAGCACAACACAGACTACAGTCTGGTTCTTTATTCAGAATATTTCTCTCCCATTTGCCTTCTGATTATGAGCTCTAAAAGGCCCAGAACTTGCTGTCTACAGCATGTAATTCTGAACACAAAGAAAAAAACCACACAAACTGCACAGTTCATTTTAAATACATCTAGGAGGTGAAATGTAATTCTGAATGGAAATGTCTGGACTTAGGTGGAAAAAAAAAAGCTGCTTTTTCTTTTCAGTCTTTTTAGAAAAAGAGGCTGTTGTCAACACTTCCTTAAAAACATTTTAAAAAGTTTAAAATGGCAAAACCCCTTGATGGACTCTTACAGAGAAAACAATACTTCGAATAAGAAACTGAAAAAGTGACATTGAAATGAAAAGGGTAAAATGATGACTTCAGGTTAGTTTTTAGTTTGAGAGGAGTACTGCAAAACAAACAAATGATCAATACAGGGCACACTGGCTGCTTGCAAAGACCTTGCAGTCTTGCTGGTCTTTTGACTTACATTCTACAACTAGATAGCTTCCCTAGAAAACAGGGAATAAAGGAAAATGGGCAAAGAGAAAAAGAAGGAAGAGGAAGGGAAAGGGAAGGAAAGGGAAAAGAAAGGAAAAGGAAATGGGAATGGGGACAGTGCTGACCTTTTTCACACTTGGATTTCACCACTGTCCAGACAAGTTTTTTTGAAACATCTATGGTACTGCTGGGGACTTGGAACTGATACATGACTCGAAGTGGACATGCGATTATTAAAATTGTGACTAGCAATCCCAAGTGCGGGGCTTGTCAAATTGTGCTTTTCCTGTGCAAACAAATCCCAGAGACAGGAGCTTCATGGAAGTTGTACCAGCCCATCACTTTACACGCTAGCAGCTACTGCCAAGCAGTTCAATTTCTCTCCCATTTCCCTTTAGGATAGGACACAGATCACATTATTAAGCCAAAAAGGACATTTGCCAGCCTGAAATAAAATCAATTGAAAAGGGTTAAAACTAATTTCCACAGTCTTCTAACTAGTTCCCAAACTCTCCAGTATGTATACCTGGCATATCCTATCTTAGAAACTTTTCCTCTTGCATGTGAAAAGCTGTCCAAACGAAACAGGAAACTGAAAATGCAGGAGAGTGTGCAAGTGACTGCAGGCAAACTGCTCTCAGGCACAAAAGTGATCTGAAAACACTGGTTTGATTTTGTTGATTGTAATGCCATTATGAGACATAAATTACGCATTAAAAATTAATATCAGTAACACAGAAGATCCATATTGCCCCAAAAGTAAAACGCATACAAGCCAATACATGGAAGGCCCAACAACGTGAAGAGGCTTTCTTTGCTTCAACCCAGTAAAAGGCTGTGGCAAGAATATTAAGCTCATCACATCTTGCAATACCCTGGATGACAACATGAAGGTATTTAGTATAGAAACTGATAAGCACCATTCAGAGGTATTTTGAAAGAACCATTTGTGAGAAGCTCCACTCAAAACATGTTTGTTAAACGAGAAAACTGTCTTTGTTTGTTTATGCAAAAGGACTTTTCTATAAATTAAGGCTGTTTTCTATACATAAACTGATACTGCCAAAAAATTCAGAATGTATTTCTGAAGTGTAAAAGTTGGCTATTGTGGAGGAGAGTTTCTCATTGCTGTTGTATTTCAGGCTCATTTCTAATGCTATTTAGGCTATGGAATTAAAAGAAAAAAAACTAATTTACAGCTCTGCTAGATGTGCATCCTGTATGGGCTGGCATATAATGGGCAGGTTAGGAACACCATATGAGGCTATGAGTATCCAAATTTGCTGCCTTTAAAAAGTAGTTTTGATCAGCTAACAGTTAGTTACACATCTAACAATATTAACAGAAGTTATTCCATACTGTATTTCTGCAGGTTTCATTAGCAAGGCCAGGAGTCAACATCAGTGATTTACAGTCTGTAAAAAGGATGATGTCATTGAAATGTGAAGAAGGTCAGAATCCCCAAAGACGAATTATCATAACAATAGAGTGAGATCATTCCAGATACTTATCTGCTCTAAGGGGCAATAATTAAACACACCTACATGTAAAGCCTATGCTGAGCGTTAGATAAAAGCTACAGAGGCAGCACTTTCTCCAACACAATGCAGCAGAGTGCTGTAGGTTTTGCTCTGAGCTTCACTCATCAAAAGCCTGCTCTCCAAGGGTCTCAATCTCAATTATTTTTGCTAAAACACTAAAAAGAAAATGTTATAAGCATATTTAAGCTTGAATAGAAGATCCGTTTCTATTTCAAATAGAAGCACTGATACCTACATGTAACTAAATAATGGGGGTCATTATAAGATAAGAGTTTGCCTTTGAACTTTCATGTAAGGTTTAATCTACAGCTTTTCCCTACACTAAAATTCTACAGGCTGGTTAAATCCAAATCTGCATAAAGAATAGAACTTCCCCCAGGTTCTCAACCAGAATAAATCAGTTTAATTTCTTTGATATCAAAGAGCTACAAGACTAGCTAATGTCAGCTACCAAGATGAATTACACAAGTTTACACTATTTGATAAAAGATCCACATTTTTGTTATTCCTTGAGTAATATCTACAAAAACCTACTGGTTGTATCTCCACTACCTCCTGCAACATCTTCCTGTGAATTTGGGGGTGGAGGTTGCTGTGTTAGGAGGGAAAAACGTCTCTACAGAACAGGGAGTGATGCTAATCATCTGCAATAGGGATGAGCAATTCATCAAAAATTAAGAAAGCTTAAAAAAAAATGAATTAATTTGTAACACAAGGCCTCATCTTATTTAGAGGTCATAAGTGTTGAATTGTTAACTTGCCTCTTTCATATCAAATAAATATAAATTGCCCAAGTTGAGTGCTTCTGAGGTGGAAAAGAAGTCCTGCATAGTGTGTTTAATGAAGAATTGCAATTGTGCTCTCGCATGAGCTAACTAGCTTCCTGGATGTGGGTGTTTCATTTAAACTTCTAAGAGGACATCAAAACACATTTACATGAATATAGATCAGTGTTTCCGCTGGGTGATTTAAATGCGTCTTACAGCTGTAGAGAGGGATTTTTCTCAGCACTCAAGACATCCTTCTTAAGAAATTAACCTATTACTTTCTTTTTATATACATGAATAAAATTAGACCCACCTCTGAACCCCCATATTCTCTTACCAACAGCCCTCATCCTCCTTCCCTTTGCCCCATGCCAGAACTCTAACAGTTTTTTACCTGGCAAACATTTTGTGGCACATTTTGAGTTTACAGAAAACACTCCTCCAGGTGGTAGACAGGGTGCACAGCTATTCCCACCTGGTGGTATCACAGTATGCCAGAACAGCCTACAGAGGTTCTAAAATCAGGTCTTTCCATTACTGATCAATATTGGTATGCTGAAAGACTGACCATGAGGAAAGAGAACCCTCTACGAAACACAATGCCTCTAGGTATTCCTTCTAGAAGGCTAAAATAATATTAAAGAAAAATAAGAAAAAGTGGGGGGGAGGCGGGGGCAAACAAAACCCAAGGCTGACTTTTTAGCAGAAAGTGGAAACTCAATTTCGGATGTCTTTCATGAGGTGGTTAAATGTTAGCTGGCTTTGCAGATCATCTGTGTGGGTGAATGACCAAGCCCTATCAGTTGATCTTGGGAACACGGTCCATTAAAGAACCATCTTGCCCCGAGGGACCCAACAGGTTGTATGTATGGAAGGCTGTATGAATTAGTGCTGCATAAACTGGTAATGATTTCTGATTAGATATTATAATATATCCCTGAGCAATCAGCACGGAAAAACACACCCCAGATTTTGCCACCAGTTCCTCCTCTGCCACACAATCCACAAGTCATTAATTTCATAAATACACATTTAGCTTTTTAAAAAAGCATTTTACAGCAAACTACATAGTGTTCAAAAAGACATTTGCCAGGGCTGAAGGAAAAGGGAAACCACATTTTTTGTTAACTTTATGAATTCCTGCGATGTTCTCCCCTATTTTTGTATCTCCAAAGAAAAGCAGCATGCTCTTTGAGAGTGTCTAAGTCGGTGATGAATACCATCACCAAGAGGTTTGATACAGCAGCATCAGAAAAGGAAATATGACATAGTAGGGCAAGTCCCTGTCTTTGCCTTGAAACGTTGAAAATATACCTATGATTCAAAAGATTTAAATCCACAGGGTAAAAGGGATGCAAAACAAACTTCCCTTACTTTGCTGTAATTCTAAAAAAAAAAGTTTTTTTAACAAAATCAATGTAGCTCAAAGTCATGGAAAATATCCTTTCATTTGGAAATTTACAAAAGTTGTAGAATTTCAATCTCTAAGTATCAGGAAATCATTATTTCTGCAAACCTCCTCTGTAAAAACTCCATCAATCTTTCCAAACAGTGTTTGTTGTAGCAAAAAGGCCTTTGAACCTACCAAATTCTTATTTTCTCTTCTATCTTACTACCTCGGGTTGCACAACTTTCATAAGTGAAGTTTGTCCCTTTACCTAGTAATCATCTTTTATCTTCTGGCCCTGATTACTGCCTCATCTACAATGGCTTTCATTGACAACAAAAGCAGAGTGGAAAGCTTACGCTGTAACTTTTTGCCCTTTCATTACTTATTTGGGATGATTGAAGCTGATCTGAAATACTTTCAAATTGATTTTTACATCTGAAATATCAAACACAACAACTTGCCATTTCCTTCCCCTTTGTTGAAGTGCTGGATAATGATGTTGTGCAAGATGTAAACATCCAGTCTTTCTCTGTCTCACTGAACAAAGAAAGGCCAACTCAAAAACCAGTGACAGAAGGAAAGCTCTAGTCCAGTTTGTAGTCTCATTTGGTATCACTTGCACAGTCCCCCAGAGATTTAGCCTAAGTGCTTTGATTCACAGAAGTGATGACTTGAGACTTCTCTAGTAAAAGCATAGTACACGCACACACATTTATTTGCTTCAAGCCAAGCTAGGGGCTAAAGGTGGGCTGTAGTTTAAGAAAATAATTCTAAAATTAAATCCAAGGTCTAAAAGTTAAAACAGAATAAACTATTCTTTAAATATTTACCCTGACAAAAAGAAGGGTAGCTCAGCATACATCCAGCAAGGAGGGAGGCATCAAGACCAGCATTTCTCCCCCCCAACAATTCAGTATTAGCAAATTTGCTGTCAGCCTCCAGCCCTTCTGCTTTGGATCATGCAGACTCAGATCAAGAATTAAACCTTGAGAAAAAGGCATCTGTTCAGGGACTATTAGCAGCTCTTTGTTTCATAAGTGACCAATGTTTCCAAAGGATTCAACATCTTTTTAAATAAGGATTTTGCAAGAAGCTTATCTGCAATGAAAAAAAAAAACCCAACACCACCACTTTAAAAAGTATTACAACAGTCACTTTTACAGTTACAGTAAAAGACCACAACACAGACATTAAGAGTCTGTCCTTCAAAACCACGGGTCTTTCATTTACTCTGTGGTTTGGGATTTTTTGTTTGTTGCTTTTAAAGTAAAATACTATATTTGGGGGGGTTTGTATGCATCTGTTTTTTTCTGCCATCACTGTGAGGCTGCAAACATTTTCATGTTTTTCTCTAATTTGATGCCAACATCAAGCTGGAAACTTTTTTTTTTTTTTTAATGAAAACAGTGATTCTGATGAAACACAAGACCTGAGGTTTTTAGGAAAAACAAAATATCACAAGATTTGTCAGAAAAACATGGAGTTGGCAACAGTAACAGACTCCTTATGCACAGTAGCTTGCTATTTATAGGAGTGCTCACAAGTCTGCAGACATATTTCTGCTCTCCAGTAATAAACCTATGAAGAAAAAAGGCTCAGCTAGCATTATCACACGTACCTGTCACTTTGTAAGTCAAGAACAAAATTAAAGTGGCACAAAAACCAGATCCTCATCTGGAAGAAATCAACAGTACTCAACAGAAGTCACATAAACCACAATGAATTACCCAAACTGAGATTCTGGTCCTAAATCTCAATCTGTATGTACTAAAACCTGAAAGCTAGGCTGAGTTACATACCACACCACCATGTAATCAGCTGCAGAAGTGCATTTCCTGCAGGGAGGCTACACAAGGTAGCCACACCAGTGCAAAAGCCAGCCCAGCCACATGGCTGCACTGGAAAGCATCTAACAAAGTATCTATACTCTTCAGTAATTCTCCCAACGGTTCAGTGACTTTCTTCACTGAACAGCTCCTTTGTTCCTTCCAAGCCATGGTTAACCTTAATATCCAACATCATGTCTTCTGGCCTCTGTTTCCTTTAGGCTGCCTGCTCACAGGACATACACTCCCTCGGTTAACACAGCTGATAGTATGGACTGGGGAACTTGCCTTGTTTGATTGTCCAAGAGTGAATCACACCGTGACAATGACATTGCTCACGTCAAAAATGCTAACATCAATACTAAATCTGTTTATACAACACAAGCAAGGGAACCTTGAAGATACTTCACCTTTCAGACATGTTTAGAACATGCTGCTGTTTTTTTAGTTAGCTATGAGGAAATACATAGTTTCATTCTTTCTGGCCAGAAAAATAAATTACCTGCAAGCTCTAGAGCAAAAGCAGAGAGCAGCTTGTCAGCCATCAACTCTTGCCTACACAGTTAGGTATTTTCCTTTGTCAGTCACTGTTTTAGCATCTGTTCTTTGGCTTGAAATTGTGTTGATAAGCTCAAGCACAAGTGAGAGCTATCAGAAAGCAGGACAGTTACCACACTTCCCGTTTCTATAGCCCAGATTCTTCCAGCCCAGTTGGCAGAAGCTTCTCCATGTGCATTGGGGTGCTCAACTGAGAAAGGATGAGAAGAAAAAAAGTAGTTAAGGAGTTTTCTTTATAGCATTCTCTTACATGAGAGAAGAGCAAACTGTCATTTCCTGACCACAGGCCTCCCACCTTCATGGAGCCCATGGATCTCAGAACATCCTTTTGAAATATGTTTGCCTGTGGTTCTTCAGGCTCCACCTGTCCCAGAAGCAAGATTCAATAGAAGCCATGATTGCCCGCTGGGTCCTGGCAGAAAGGGATTTAAAAGGTTATTCAGAGCTGCTTTCTATACAGTCAGTAAACTGGTACCCAGGTAATTGCTGCTGCTGGGAATGCACAGCTCTACTCCACCAGGCTGCCTGAAGTGATGAGCCTGCCTCAGTCAAGAGGTTCCTGTGAAATCTACAGGACAGAGAGGAAGACAGAGAAATGAGATACAGAGGTTTGTTTCTTCACGCTTTCCTTCGCGGAGGCAAGAATGTACAGAAGGCACACTGCCTGGTAATTACATTCTGCCCATCAAGGCAGCCTATCTTCCATACAGCATACTTGCATACTATCTACTATTGAACACTTGTAGAGAAACAAAGAAATCTCATTATGCAATTAAAACAGTTACTAGAAAGGCACCCATCTAAGTGCGATATTCTTTTTTTTCACAGCATTTTTACATTTGTTCTCCCTTTCACACCAGCTGCAGTTGAATTACTTGACAGCCTTGATGCTTACAATGTTGGATGTGATAGGAACAGATGAGACATTGTTTTAACACGGGAAGGTTAATTTAAAATAACCTTCCTAAGCTGTTATACTGCATGACAGCAACATTACAAGAAAAAGACATGGATTCATAAATAGGCTCAGCTTTCAATCCCCAGACCAGTGATAGCAGCACTTGTCATGAACACACTGTGCCTAGTCTCCAGGGGAAGTGCAGCTTCAGCTGCCGCTTACACAGCTCCTTCTGTCAGTCACCCCAGGAAGCAATGCCCATTTTTTCTTCTAAAAGAGCTATTCTCTTGACCTCCTAAAGGTAGATGCTACCATGACAAGTTAGCTGCAGGTATGCTCCATAGCATGCCTGCTACTGTGTTTCAGTACCAGTTGCCTCTGGGTACATCTATATCACTGAGCAAATAAATCAGCCTTTGGTATTAGGCTGATTGCTCTAAAATAGTAATTTAAAGGAGCATTAGAAAAACAATTTAAAAGTACTTATGGTCAAATACATATATTAGAGGCAACCATAAACCACTGCTTAATGATTGCATCATTCCTGCCCTGTAAACTTTTGAGGTTTTTTTTTTCAATCATCTCAGTCCCTACTCCTCCGTGACGAACCTAGACTTTGCATCCTCCCCTTCAAACAAACGAGGAGTAAAATCACACTACTCAGGTGGTAAGTCTAACCAGAAAGTTATACTGCCTTCAGATGTGGCAGAGGAGTTGGAGCTGCTGTGAACTTTAAGTCCTCTTCAAGCATGATTAAGTCTGCCTCTTGATCACAATAACCTTTCTTACAGCTCCACTAAGGACAGCATTTATCCTTGCATTGCATGGTGGCCACTCCAAACTACTTTCTTGAATCCTACAATTACAAGACATCTGAATGTTCCCTTTCTCAAATGCTTTGAAATCATCATTACAGCAAAAAATTGCCTTTGTAGAGCACACTGAGTTAGAAAGCCAGGGATCATTTCGTACTAATTCCCTCCCTCTAAAAAGCTTGTTAATTACTCCACAACCTTTTTTTTTTTTTACATTAAGATTGTGGGATTTTTCTTCTTTTTTTAAGCAAGTTATAATCCAGAGTTATTGTTTTCAGGATAATACAGCAGAGTGGACAACAATACACATAACTGTCATGGAGACGCCACTAAGGCCCAAACATTTCTTAACATTTGTCCCTAAGTCTGTGGCCTTTGCTACAGAAAAACATATGACAAAATATTCCAGGGTAGAAGTTTACACTGGCATAAAATGTTCAGAAAGCAATGAAACAAGAGTAATTTATTCATTACCTGATTTAATTTATTACAGTGTAAAAGAACCACATGAAAAAATCTGGAAAGAGTTCTTTGCAGATGGAAAAAAGCCAGCGCTGAATTGGTGATGATGATCAATCTGCCCCCCGTTTGTAATTCTACTTGAGAAGATGCATATTTTAGCTGTGCTTTGTGGCCACTTCACAAAAAAGTAGCGTAACATTACTGAATTCTCCTCCCTCTCGGGGGATAGCAAACGTGTCTGTGAGCATGTAGGAAATGCAGGGTTTAAAAACTATAGATTCTTCTGACAAAAGTTGTATTTCTGCTGCCTGTGCAGATTATTATTTATTGTTAACTTTTTACACCAGCTGCTTTTTTGGTGGGGAATAAAATGCATCTAGATATCTCACTGGAGAACAGTGAGACGTGCCACTGTTGTAAGGGCGAAGGCCAAGTGTTTTATATGGCCATCAAAAATGCTAACAGGAAAATACTATTGAATTGTCTTCCACAGCCTCCTCCCCCCCTCCCCCCTTTCTTTTTTTATTTTCCCAAATTCCAGAATCAGCAAGTCTTTACAAAGATAAGCAGTTTCAGTAAAAAGCAATAAATAAGTTGATCATAAAAAAAATTCCTCTAAAGAATCAGTGGGGGGTTATGGAGTTGGATCATCAATGAAACAGGAAATGAAGAAGGAGGGATGAGTAGAGAGAGAGGAAAGATAAATTAACAATAAATAAATAAATAAAGTTCTTGTAGGAAAACAGCATCTGTTGAAACAGAAATGTCTCTGCCAAACAGCCCAAACCACACTACTTCATGGTATCTATTTTTACCTCCTGTTAGTCATGGTTTGCAGGAGTTTTATAATCATGCAATGACACAGCTGTAAAAGACTAATGCCCCCCAAATTTTTCAGTTCTGTTTATTAGTAGTAACTATAAAACTCAATATTCATCTTTATCTTAACTACTTTTCAGTAGATCCAAGCTAGCACAAAACAAGTCAAAAAGCACATGCTCACAACAGAGGATATGACTAAGCCACATCAAGTAAAGAACAGACCAAAATTCAGAAATACTGCTAAATCAAAATGGTATTTACATGTAAATGTTTTATCTTACATGTAAACTATTTGTCTAAGCACCAGTAAAATCAGCCAGGCTTACACAGATATTTCCCATTAACACTCTTAAGTATTTTCCTTCTCTAAGCTGTACTGAAGCAACAAATCACAGATACTGCAAATTTGAAAAGTAGAAGTGGAAACTGGTGAAGAATAGCACAATAAGAAGAGTATGCACTTTTAATCATTTTACAGATGTATCTATGCATGGTTTAAAGTAAGAGATTCTACTCCACATTCTGCCAACATTTCCCCAACTTTGCTGGATCCCACTCTGCAGAAAATTCCCAAGCAGCTTGAGTTATGGCCGTGGAGATGGCATCAGCTTTTCTTAAAAACACCTTGTGTCTGGAACACTATTAATGTAGATGTGCCTCATACCTTTCAGTCACAGCTGAGATGTCATAAGTGAATCTGAAGAATTCAATTTTTGAACTCCAAGCTTACAATTAACAATTAAAAATAAAAGGGTGTTTCAGGTAAGAATGTGTATTTACCTGGCTTGCTGCGTATTCTAATAGGATTCACATCTATTGAGGTGGGGCAGGAGCAGAAGAGGAAATACAGGAAAAAAAATATTCCTGTCTGAAATTGAAAGTTTTGGTGCATCCATGCTTTTTAAAATACTTCTTAGCTTAAAACATTTGTTTTCAGGTCACTTTTCCTGTGAATGATAACCTATATTATACAAAAATTTAATAAAAAACCTTTCAGATCCATAGAAAAACTCTGCTCTAGTCAAAATAAGAGAATAACAGCAGCACAAAAACGCTCAAATTATAGTGTTAAGAGAACATTTACTACCTGCAAATTTTATGCAAATATTTGATCATTAAAATTAATGTTTCAGAACTGGTTTCATTTCCATGGTTTTTACATATTAGAAGTAATGTCAGTTGATGGAAATTTCTTATAAGCATCCTGTAAGTGGTGATCTAGCAGTATGCAGTGAAAAAAAAATAACATTTATCACCCTCCAAGTAAGGATTTCAAAACATTTTATGAATACCAAAGGACTGTGTGTCTACAGAGCAGGTACTAAAAAGACATTATCACTATTTTCTTCATTGGCCTTACACTATACATGATGCAACCAAGAAAACTGTACTCCCTTGCCTAGTTTCAACTCCTGAGTTTTCACAGGCAGCCTAGTATGAACAAGAATCAAAATGAATCAGAAGCTATGTGAGAATTCAAACCAAGCATTAAAAAAAAAAATAAATGGTGCTGACAAAATAATCCAACTCATTCACATTCTCTCCTATTTCTGCTTCCAAAGGAAACTAGGAGGAAGCACAAAAAAAAGTCTACCCAGCATTCTGAACCAACCTAAAGTTAGAAAGGAGATACCCCAATAGATAAAGCAAAACCTTTATACCCTGTCCAAAGAATTTATGTTGATATGATCAGGGCCAGGAGAAAAGTCACCCCAAATTCCAGTTCAAGTTCTGCTGCCAAGTCACAAGTGTGGAAGGTTATAAGCAGACCTGCAAGCTTCTATTCTTCAAGTTGTCTCATCTATAAATGGTACTTGTCTGGCACTAGGTTTATAAATGAAAGAAATCTCAGGCAGATATACTTGAGGAACACGTCTCTAATCAAGAGTGCTGTTTTACCCACAGAATTGTAAAGTATGGTGTATTTGCCTCCTGTGTAAAAGAAGAGAATGAAATTGATGTCCAGTTTCTCATTTATACTGGAGATATTTATTCCCCTCACCCACTCTGTGGAAACAAAGAACAAGAAAGTACTTAGCAAAACCTGAGGTACTCTCATTTCTGAGGGTCTCAGGGAATTGCACAAAGAGGTGACTCTGACACTTTTCTGACTGCAGGCCTGACATCTCTAACTCTACCTGGGATCCAGGGTGGCTGTATTAGCCAAGATCTCCTTATAAATATTTATGCCTTGACTGTTTTTTGCAGGCTGCAGTAAGTTACTATGCCTTCCCTGGCTAAACTATGTAAGTATGTTTGTTCAAGCTCTAATAGGGCTGCTGTGCAGACACCCTTTGCAAAACAACAGCAATTAATGGGACAGTCTTCTAAGAAAGGCAGGTACTGCATTTGCTTAAATAATTCATAAATACAATCTTAAAGGGAAATATTTCCACAATGAAAGCAGACAAGCTGGGGAAAAAAAAAAAAGGCTGGTATTTAAGTTAAGTATTCAAAAATATTCTAGTTGTGAAACAAGTAAGTTTTCTTTCCCCCAAGAAACAAAACTGATATGAGTTAAATTCTGCCTTCTGCATTAATTGATGCACAGAAATATTTATTCAGAAAGACCAAGTAGGTGCTAAAGGAGTACAAGGCAAACACAAATTAAAGAAATGGTTATATTCTGGGAGGAAAAGGGCAACCTATTTGCATGGTTATCTGAAACAGATCTCTCTGCAATTAGCAAATACAAGAGGTAGCAGAAAGTCAGTTGGCACAAGATTTAAGGACTTATTTCCCATTCATTTAACTAAATATCAGAAAGTGTTCAAGGACACCAATCTATTCAGAAATAACCTTCTAGAATTCTACTTCCCTTTTACAAATCTAAGCATCCAAATGGAAGATAAGTCATGCATCATGTTTCTCATCTATCCAAGTTTTCCATTTTTCTTCACTAAACCTTACACCCTGTGAGGACATTTTTTCCTGTTAGTCTTGGTCTGAATTATTCTGAAGCCTTCTGCATCCTAGACACCTGCAAACAGCAAGATATTTTGTATATTTTTGCAAGTGTCTCCCTTCACTGAATTCAACACAACAGGCTGAATGGGTAAAAATTTCTGCAAGGGTTGGCAGAGCTAGCTGGGGGCCTAGTTCAGAGACAGCAGCTCCCAGCTTAGGAAAATCATATGAACTTTTTAA
>JANIJG010004720.1:73147-135779 GCA_024611175.1 Megaceryle torquata | reverse complement strand
AGGGTTGGCAGAGCTAGCTGGGGGCCTAGTTCAGAGACAGCAGCTCCCAGCTTAGGAAAATCATATGAACTTTTTAATAAGATGTGTTTTACAGAGGGGGAAAAAACACAAAACTTGCTTGGTTTGCAGTGCTTAGTTGTCCATATGTGGTGTCGTCCCCCCCCTCCCCCCAATTTAAAGGAGATATACAACTGTTTATATGATGGAGTAAAAGAAATAGCTTAGAAACTCCTAAAAGGCTCACACCTATTTGCATATAGGTAACTATGGAAAATACTTGTGAGTAACAAGTACATTACAGAAACTAAAATAAATTTAAAAACCAAAACACTGAGGAGCTAAATTCAGCATATGGTTTATTTGCAACAAACTAGCTAACCAGCTCCAACTGGAAATACAGGTGGTAAATCAGAAAGAAACAAATTAAATTAGGGGTTCCTAATCCTGTGTCAGAAAGCTCAATAGGGCAATGAGTTTTAAAAACTGAGACCAATTGCAATGAATATGCCTATATTTTATTTAAATAAATAAACTATTCTCTCTGTATAAAACTTGGAAAGGCTTACATTTATTAAAACATGAGCCAGAGAAATAGTACGCAAGAAAAATGGTGTCAAAGAACAAAGTCCGGATGAAATTTTGAATCTGCTGCATAGAAAATAATCCAACCACACTTAGCTGAGTCAGGAGAGAAAGGAAGCAGACACAGCTACTTATTTCTACTAAGAGTTCTTTGCTTTTCAGCGTGCTCCACAATTTTTTCTTCTACATAAAGTCCCTTTCGCTTTCTTACTGCATTCATGTACTTGCGGGCCTGGTTCTCCGAGTCTGCCTTTTCCCCAAAGTGCAAATATTCTTCCTCAGTGGTTGGTACCCAGAATGGATCACTTGAAATGATCTATGAAAAGAAAAAAAAAAACCAAACAAGAGTGATGTAATACAAAGGTTTATCAGTACATTTCCAGTAAACAATCTCTGAAGTTGAGAAATATGAAAGCAATTAGCTATTTAAGCAGAAACCAAGAGTTAAGATATTCTATGTAGCACTTGCCATAAGAAGCCCACAATAGCTTTTCAAATTCAGTCGCATTTATCTGCATATAAATTTTTTTAAAAGCAAATTTAATTGCCAGTCAGTGGCAACATGCCACAGTTCCACATAACATTTAGAAGATTCTCAGTTTTCAAGAAGAAATTCCTTATTTAGACTATTATCTCATCATGATTTTATTAGAATTTATAAGAACTGAAAGTTTCTGCTCATTTGTGTGTCCCATGTTCTTCAATCCCTGTGAGTTGGGCAGATGGTTAAAAAAAACATTGGTTCTGGAGCTAACATATTTAGCAGAGCTGTTCTTGCAGCTTAATATCTCAAGGGGCCCTCCTCTAAAAGAGACTTCAGATGTAAAGTGATCAGAGAGTAACTGGACATGTCTTTATCCCCAGTTCATCCTATAAACTCCACATTTCTCAGACTACCATAGAGAGCATTTCAAAGATGTAATTATTTTACAAAATCTTTAAAACCTTTCCTCATTTGATCCTGTAGCAAAGCTACAGCATTTTTAATGCCACAAGAAAGTCCGAAGAGACATTTACTCTCTACCTTTGGACTATGGAGATTTTACACAAATTCTAGGGTTAACTAGGTAGCCAAATATTTACTGTTACTATTAGTTATTCTCATATTAATTTAAGAAGATTTAGTTTTCCAAGGAAATGTTTTAAGACCAAAAGAAAAAGGAGGACTGCCCCCAGTTCTAAGCTCCTAAGAATCCACCTCAGTTCTACTTATATGTTAAAAAGTTGTAGGCAACAGAAATTACTCCTCAGTCATGAAGAGTGATCATCAAGTCTTAAACTCACATAACCTGCAAGTGTAATCAAATCTTGAAAATGCTCCCTAGTGTAAGGGATGTCCGGGTGACCAACCAAAATTGTATAGGGTCATAGACCTGAAATTTAATTGTCTTTCCCAGTAGTGGACAATTAACTATAAAACAAAGTAAAAAATACTGTAGTTAATGAGCATTAAGGAACTTATTGAAAAATAAGATCACCTTCCAGGAATGCTAAACATGAGCATTAGGAAGGCATAAAATTGACCATATGATGTTACTCAGGTTCTGTTGAAAATTTTAAAAATACTTTTTTTCACTTAAATGTTTCTAGATTTCCTCACCAGATGCAGCAATACATTTTTACTAAAAATCTCGAAGGTAATACCATATCTATTTTTATACAAAATCCTCATGGAAAAGGAGTGCAGCCAAGTATTAGTTACATTAAGAATGATTATATTTTTAACAATAATTCAGGACTTCACTCTACAATAATTTCTGAAATATATATTAGCACTAACAGTAATAACTGACAAGAGGGGCCAAACTTTCCCGAACTATCAATCTTAGCTTAGTGTTCTACACCTTTTCTAGTGTTATAAACTTTTTTCCTCTGACAAATACTTTTAATTGCTCTATGATGTTTCAAATTAAGGAAAATTTTCCTAAAGCTTATTTAAGTTACACAAACAAGCAAGAAGAGGGGAAAAAAATATTGGCTTAAGATGTTTCTAGCTCTCCTTCGAAACATCAACAATTGTAAACTTCTAATTTAACACTTCATCTTAAATAACACCTAACACAATCAAATAAATGACACTTTATGAAGAGTCAGGAAAATTACTATAGCAGAAAATGGCTATTTGTATTAGGCAACATTGTAGGTTCAGTCCTGCAAAATGGTATGTTAAGTCCCTAAACAAAGAAAAATAGTTCTACTTTGTTACAGTTAAGCATATACTTAGAGTAGAATATTACTCATGCTGAAAATGACATCCAATCATAATTATTTAGGTGGAAAATGACTATGTATAGGGTTGTCTGGATGAAAACCAAAAGCAAGCAGAGGTCAGCAATAAATAGTATAAAACTTATCTTTCCAAATGTTCCTTCATTTAGTTTTAACATAAAAGTTAGGACTGTTGAACCACGGAAGAATCTGCCTGAGTCCTACTCATTCTGATGTCTTATAGAGGGCCCTACAACCAATGCCTAGAAACTTTAAGGTGATTCCTTGACAGCTTATATCAATAAAAAAGGAATGGTCCCCACTCTTGGAGAGCTGAAAAGTTTGACCATTATTTTATGCACTAGAAATAAAGAAAAGGGACAGCGAAGACTACTGGGGTTTGTCCAACTTCTGAGCAAAAATTGCATGTTGACTTGATGAAAGTGTTGTTACTACCGAACATCTTAATGATGAAAAACATCAGGGACTTCCCATTTATGATCTGCCTAAAGAGCTGAAGAAACAAAAAAGTCAAAGTCCAAGAACACACAAATAAGAAAAGGTGATTCATGCTCGGTGGATTTGCTCCCGACAGTACTGCTAAAGGATATTATACAGCTACAAACTATAACTTAAAAGGCTGTTACTATCCCCTTTATATTTTTTTTTCCTTTTACATTAGCAAGAAATCTAACATGCAGAAGTTATGCCCAGAGAGATACAGGGAATCCACAGTTCTTGAATAACGTATACAACAAGGAGTCCAAAAGTATACAAAACTGAAGTTACAGATTTAATCTGCCTGTAAATATTTAGATACTGTAGTGATGGATGCTCAAGAAAATTCACAGGTTTGACAGATTAGCCATTTCAATAATTTATGAAAGACTTGTACTAATGTTAACTGAAGTTTTCCACTGGATACTTCTTCCACTGATGCTAATTCTTTATGCTCCAACAGGTATCTCTGTCTCAGGAAAGCCGATGTAACAGGAGGCTCAAATACATGTGTATTTAGTAGCCAGCAAGGGTAAACCTGCAAACTTACTGTAGCACAGGCCTATAGAATCCTGAGTGAACCTTGTACAGCTACATGAAGCAGAGCAGCACTGTAACAATAAATAAATTAGGTTTCAAAAAAGCTACCTCAGGAGCTAGGTTTGCTTCTCAACCTGCCTAAATAATTCAGGAACTCCCTGTTGCTTCTACAACAGGTTATGGTGGCAGCTGAAAGTTTCTGTTAGAGGATTATGCCTAGCTGAATGGTGCAGACGCACTGCAGAAGATGAGATCAATTAGAACACCCTAGTTGTATTACCCCATCACAGTAAGTAATGAGGAAGGGGAAGCCAGATCTACTGAGTCAGTTGGAACCTGGGGCATCAGCTGTGCATCTACTTTAAGAAGTCAGCAAATAGGCATGTTAAGGTAACCCTAACATAACAACACAGAGCAGAAACTGACACAGCAGTACAAAATAAAATACTAAATTCTCTGTTTTAAAAGTTCTGATTCTGTAAGTGAAGGTGAAGGCACAGACTAGACTGTCCCTCTTCTATTCACATCATATTAATGATTCAAAGCAAATGCAGGTAGCAAGTGCAAGCAAGTAAAAGGAAAAAACTGTTTCCGTGTAATGCTCCAAAAGCATTGTCATCAATTTGCTTACAATAGCAGCTGTCAAAATGGTGGGTCTGGGTTTCCTGGAATCAGAGCTGAGAAGCTTTTTAGCCCCTGAGCTATTGTTTGTAATCATGGGAACTGCATAGGGATGACACTGGAATCTGTGGCAGAAATCGAGTTTTTGTCTGGATAAAGCCCTATATGATTAATTAGATTCTAAACGGACCAATCCTTCTGGAATATAATGTGGCCATTTAACAAAGGGCATTTACTGTGGATCCTGGAAGATCCACAGGATCAAAGCAGAAAAATGTTATTTATTCTATGTTTCACACCATTTTTAATTTAAAATTATTTAGGTATTCCTGCATACTGATTTTTCAGTAGAAAACTAAAGCATATACCCTAAGATTAATTTTAAAAACAGAGATCTGATAGCTTCCTAACAGTGCTTTTTCAAAAATTACACTCCTAAGTAAAAACTTCAATCAAATCAGAACTCAAAATTCAAAATAACATGCCCTTCAGAGCTGAAAAAAAATCTTTAAATGGCTTAAGCAATTCAGTTAATCTTCTGTCAAAGGTTTTTAGTCTGTCTTTCTCTCATTCTGCCTGTGTGCCATGTGTGTCTGGGAACCACTGAGCAGGGGTGACAAAAAAATTATCACAGCCAAACTGTTTATACTCCAATTACAACAGACAGAAGATGTCAAGGGTAGCCAATACTAGGAGAAACACGCTTCAAAAGCAATGACACAATGCTATTGTATTGTTAGCATTATGGTAAAGTATATTTTAAAATACCACAATACTCTGTGTGATTTGTTAACTTGAAATTAAGCGTATCTTTTCTTCAGGAACTTTTGCTAGGACTTGGGAATTTACAACAAACAGCATGAACTAGCCACTGGCCTATGCTTATTTACTGTCCAACACCAGAGGAACCTGATGGGGACAACAGCAGCCTTAACTGCAAACAGCCCAGAACAAACACAATTACTTCTCCAAAATGTGCACAACAAAGCAGCAAGACAGCTATTGCTTCCTAGTTAACAAAACCAAGTATTTCTACACGACCTTTGCACAGCTCTTCTGAAAACCAATTTATTTTTAAAAAGTGAATTATAAATCAAGGTTTGTGTAGCAGATGACCAGAGTTAGCATTTACTCTATTAGAGACAAGTATCTTCTCTAAATGCAGTCATATAAAATGCAATACAGTAAAATGAATTAGAGCACAGCAGCTGATACAAATGCAGTTCTTCAGTGATGGAAATGTTCCTTAATAGTACTGTCTGACAATATCTTCACTGACCTACTCCATAAAAGTGTTGGGTGATATAATTCATTTAAAGTATGACTATAAGCAAATCACTAGAATCCCATTATACTTCAAAGGAAAAACAAAACAAAACAACACAACCCAAAAAAACACCAAAAAAACCCAAACTACACAACAAAACAGTCTGTTTTGTTGAAGAATGCTGAAGAACGTGTTCCATAGCTCAGGAGTACAACTATAAGTATAAATAAAACACTGTTTTTTAATAAAGTCAGCTGGGATTAGGTATTTCAAAAGATTACTTCAAATACTGTAAATACAAGGGTATTCTTGAGAAAAATAAATAATTTTAAAGCAAGATGTTTCACTAAATATCACAACTATTCAAACCAACACACCCAAACAATGAAGTCTCTTAAGACTTGTTTACTAACAGCATGCAGAGAAGCATAGGCAAAACAGCTGTCCTTTTCATTTAGCCTCACAATCTACACATTAATTATTCAAACAATAACTGCCTGTATCTTTATCAGACATAATCTGAATGCCTTTTATAATTAATCCATAAAAATACAAATATGATGAGCGTACTATGTTCATACTCAAAGACAATACAGTGTGTACTATGTATACTAATAAAACTTTCAATAAGATTTGAGATAGAACAGATCACTTCCAACTCAAGGGGATGTGGAATTTTAAGCTTTAATTTGAGGATGATTTATTATTTGCATTTCAGTGGCACCCAGATGGCTCCAATAGTGATCTGGGTCCCATTGTCTAGTGTATTTCACAAATGATGGTATGAAACAGTCTCTGCCTAAGGCAGCCTAATTATGCAAACAAGGTTGAGAGAAGCATCAAAAGCAAACAGAAGGGATCTGCCTAGTTCATCCAAAAGGTCAGGCAGATCTGGGAACACAGCCATGTTCCTAGTAGCATTTCCCCTACTGGTCCTTACTGACTGATGAGGACAGAAAATTTCTTTTGAGCCAAGTATCATCACTGTGGAAAATGCTTTAGTTAGCCCATGAATAGAAGGAGCAGTCTTACGCTGTCCAGTGAAGATTAAGACCACTAAGCAACATTATAGCCTTTGTGAACTGCTCTATAAGAAATCTCAATAACTCCTAAATTCAATGTGATTGGGCACTGGCACAAGCAGCCCTTAGCATGCCAGGAAAAACATTATGACAGAAGATGGTTTTGAAAAAAAAAAATTAAAATGAAAAAGAACTATTAGGCACAATTTCAAAGATAATCCAGGCTTCAGCATATCAGAATCCTTCTTACCCTGTAAAAATTGATGCTGGAAAGATACTTCAAAACCATTCACAGTTCAAATAGTGTCCATCACTTAGTAATGACATAGACTATGCAACTAAAAGGGTACAGCTGATGCACATGTCTTAGATGTCTGAAGTAGGCCTGTCAAACAGAAATTCCCTCCACCTTTCAGGTAAAAGGACAGAACTTTGCAGAGATTTATGTGAAATGTGACCTTGAAAAACTGTTATCTGCTGGATTTTTGGTAATATGCTGGGTAATGCTGTAAAAGTGCTTCTGTACTGAGCATAATCAAAGGATGCAAGGGCATCTGAATACTGACAGTATGCTTCCAGAACAGGGAACACTGGAAAGGGTACCCAGTAAGTCTGTGGTCAGGTGGACTGGGGTGGGATGTAAAAAGTACCTTGTACATTTGGGATTTGTGGAACACAGGCACAGAGGAGATGACAGTCTCAGAAGTAGATAGAGGTTAATTTCTTGACTACAGTCCTCCTTTGGCCTCAGATCCAGAAAGACGCATTATGTCAGGAATAAGCCCTTGTTTGAGTACCACACACAGTGTAATGCAGAGGTACCCAAGTGACTGGCTCATTCCAGCACTTACCCCAGGTAGCAACAGAATCAGGAAAGCGGTGCTGGCAGTGTGGCAGCACACTACCACCGTGTTAGTGCCTGTATGGACAGGTAGTTTTCCAAGTCATTCCTTACTTCCATATGAAAGAAAATATACATCCTAGAGCAGTGCTGCAAGATGACATTTGGTAACTTCAAAAGCAGTCTCCACATCAACAGCTGCTTTCCATCAACCCCAGGTAAAAACAGTGTGATGGCAGCAAATGACTAGAAGCTGACATAGCCTGTAACACAGAGCAGTCTGAATACCATTTTCAAAGTGATTTCTGTACTACAATGTTGAAATACTTTTACTCAGCAATATACAACTGAAGAATAGGTAAAAACTTACTACTAATTTCACCCTTTTGCTTTCAAAGCAGCCAGGTTCTCAGCCTGTCTCTGAACAACTTAAAATCTCAGGGAACGATTCTACAAGTTTTTAATCTTTTCTTGTTTAACCAACTATGGGGTCTTACTGGTTTTATTCAGTGAAAAACCCTTTCATAACAGCCATCTTACTCCTCTGTAAGGCTTTACAGGCCCCAAATGCTTCCTATTCAGAAGAGAATATTCTCTCTGCAGATCCATCTTCTCCATTTTTCAGCACCCATTCCTTCATAGTGGAATGCAGATGTAGCTCCTTTCCTGCTTAGGAGTAGGTACTGAATGAATGTGGGAAATGCTGAGCACCTTAAACACTTCCACAAAACATCATGCTGGGGATGAGGATTAAGCAGCAGAGGGTGGGATGAGAAATATTTACAATATGCTAAAGAATTTTACAGAAGCACCTACACATAAATGTTCTCAAAATAAAAAGTCAGTTATGTTGTTAAGACACATACTTTCACATTTTACAAAATACTTTGTGTACCAGCATGCTCATTTTATAAATAGCTAATCTCTGTACCACATCCTGAAAGACGAAAAAGCCAACAACTAATTTTCAGCCTCTTTTTTTACCAATTGTTTTAATATCTTGTAGTTAAATCTTGTCTTCGTAGAATGTTGCCACTCTGCATCACTACAGATGAACTTGTGTATCAAATAAACAATATATCTTATTCTCAAGATTATTATATCTACTTGTATTAAGGCACGTAAAAGAAAGTGTGAAAATAGACTGTTCTCTGCATAACTAACTCGAAACAACCTCCCAGTTTTATTTGTCTCTGGATTCCTTAGAAGCATTTTCTTTCAACAACTCCTGATTGTTAAATGCAAGGTTTGGCAAAAATACAATTAAAAAAACCAAAACAACAAAAAGAGAGCACACAAGAGAGATGGAAATTACAAACCCAACAGAAAAGACATTTCACTTATTTCACATCCGTAGCCATTTTGCAAAAGCCTCAAAAAAAAAAAATCAGTTTCATAACTTTTAATTTTCTTTCAGAGACAGGTTTACAGCATTAGAGAATAATTTAGTCATATTTTAGATGTTTAACCTACAGAGACTTATTAGTAGTGTAGATTCTCTACAAGTAAAGTAATTCACAGATCCCATTCATAATCTGTCATTCAAATGTCAGATATGAGAACTCTTCTTCCAATAAATATTGCAATAATGAACATTTACACATTTAGTTATAAAATAAACTCAAACAAGTTTATTTTGGCTCAAGAGCATCATCCTTGTTTGTGTTTCACCCAGTGACAGCTGAGCTTTAGCCTTAACTTCAGGCAGTAGCTCCAAACAGGAATTTGGGAGTTAAAAAGAAGAAATGAGACATGTGGCTCTCTACTGCTGCCATTTTTTTCTATTACTTAAGAAACATGTATTGAGGGAGAAAATTCAAGCCACACCACCACCACTTCTATTTACTATTTTAATTAGCTTCAGATGTCCTCACCAATACAATGAGCTTTTCATATTTGATAGGCTCCAGGTTTCTTCTAGAATTCGTTTACGTGTCTAAACTGTCACTAGCACAATGATGTCTATAAAGTTACGGTTCAAACCTAGTAGAATCACAGATTCTTAGTCTCATTACGTTAGTCTGCTTCATGTTTATTGTAGGCCTTAATCTCATCCAGCAGCTTCTATATTAAGCCCTCAACTCCCGAGTTGTAAAATTACTTACATTTCAAAAGGAATGAATTAAAATTCAGAATATAAAACTTCCAGATTCAGAATGCCTCATATTCTTAGCACTTATTACATGCAGTCCTTCTCTTAGCTCTCTCCAGAGCCCTAAAGCACATTCTAGAAACTATTCTACTTAGAAAGGATACTGGAAAAGAATTCAGATTAAACATGTGTTTGCAGTTTGTCCATCTCCCTCCCCCAAGAATAAAGCTGTGTCTAATAGCCAATCATTATGCAATTTAAAAGATGTGAGTTAATAGGAATACTATACATTTCACAACTTTACAACTAGTAGATGTCTGACAATTTCCACACTTGCTGAGAATTCAATCAGCATCTGTATTATTTTTTTTTTACTATAAAACTATAATCCCAAATGGGATTATGGTTCCATTATTCTAAGCATTGTGCAATCACAAGTATCTTCTTATTGAAGAACCTTATGATTTAAGATAAAATGACATGACTGATTGAAAGATATAACTGCAAAGAATCAAGAGAGAACAAAGGAAACGGGCTCAGGCAAAAGCATACACAATTGAAGGTGTATCATTAATTCAAGGATAAAAAAAAATACGAGTTCATAATTATCCCAAAGTTATATATATTTTAAACTAAGACTTCAGAAGAAAGTTCATATTGAAATTTAAGAAAGTATGGCCAAGTAAACCTAAATACACTTAACATTTGCCTAGGGATATATATCATAAAGTAAAATACTTTACTAACTTTCAAAATTAATTTGTTTAAACTGGGACCAAACTGAAAGCTCCCGCTAATGGTTATTTGGTACTGTCCTCTATGGGAAGGAATAAATTGTATGTGCACGACAGAAGAAATGAATAAAAAAAGAAATATCTGACAAGATAGACCTCGATACATGTATTGCTCCATCCCCTGGGGCTCGAGCAATCTGAACTATACAAAATACATTCATTAACTGCAGAAAAAAAATGGCAATTTCATTTCCACAGAGACCAAAATGGGTTCATTTAAATGTAGGCTCTATCATTGACCTTCCTGTGTTTATAGTCTACAAATCATATTATTGTTTCAATATAAGAATAATAATTAAAAAAATAATTCAAACCTCATTTCTTTAGACATATTTTATGCATGTGATTTCCATGAGATTAAGTGTTTAAAGTTTAAAAATACCAAGTGTCTATTTTACTATCTGTAAAATGGCGACAACAAAACATTAGAAGGAATCTGTGTAGAGAAATATAACACACATCCCAAGCACTCAGCTGATGAGCTGAGCACATGTAGAAAACACCACTAACACAGAATTGATTCAGGATGTCATGGAAGGGTTTGGATGGTTTGCAATTAAAGCAGTAACCAACATGTTTGGTAACACAGGAAATGCAAAACCAAACAAGGTAGCTACTGCTCTCCCTTTCTTATTTATATGTTAAGAAAAAAAATAGTGCAAGAATACACTGACAGAGTTCACTTCGTATTAATCTACACAATGATACATTAAGTAATTTTGATTCAAATAAAATGCTGCTGTTTCTCATGTATATACATATACCATCATAACTCATCAGTAATATATCAATGTCAAAGTCATGCGCAATACCTGAGGAAAGCTGAGAGGATTTTTTTATTTATTTTGGGGGGGGGTGTTTTGCTTTTAGAAGAATACAGGAAACAAAAGAAACAGATAAAAGCTCTGCAAATTACTCATGTGATCTGAGCCACAAAACCATTTTTTCTGGCTTCTCTGTCATACCACCAGTAGAGATTCTGAAAATTGCATTTATTTGGCAATTCTGCTGATGATATGATAGTAATGTGCACTTCCTTTGCCATCACTGCTGAGAGTCAACAGTGCTAGATGCTTAGTAAAAGGCTTATTTTCTCAGGAAAACATGTGAGCATGTCTTTCAATGTGACAAAAAGCCCCCCACCAACAATCCTTCCTACTGACAGATTTGCCAAGTAGAAAGGTGACTGGCTTACACAATCATTTTTTCTACTACCACTACATTTTCACATACTAGCTGTATTTATAATCTCCCCTGAGGGTCAATTTTAGAAAATGTTGCCATTTCTTCAAATCCCCCCTTCTATGTATATCTATAATTGCATGTTACAAATTTCACAGAAGAAAATATTCAGATCTGACAGAGTGAATGTATATGCCAAGGTTTGGGCATAGGAGGGAAAGTAGAATGGCAAGAAGGTGTTATGTTTTTGCTTAGTATTAGGAGCACAGTAGCTACAAAGCAAAGAAAATGGCACAAAACAATGGTTAGCTGGAGTTAACGTCCTTCTGACTGATATTCCTTCAAGGCACTGATATCAGAGCCTGTTCAGACAAAAGACCAGTTAAGCCACAAAACCTCACCAGCTGCATTTCAGATGAGAACATCCAAAGTTGACAAGAGTACTGTATGCAACACTGCCAGCATGCACTGGTTTGAGGTACCTAATCTCTTGCCAGCTTTCACCTATATCCCTACACTCAAAAAGTTGTTGCTTTATCTATTTTGTGTGTGTGTACACCATCTACGGAAGGTTACCTTTCTTTTTACTTTTTCATTCAGTGCAGCTTCAGTTTGCCCTTCTGTTGTTTTCTGTGAAGCCACTTAGTTACAAGGAGATGAAAGTACTGAGGGAGAGGTAAGTCCCTGGTCCACTGCGTTGTCTAACACCAGTAAGG
Source organism: Megaceryle torquata (assembly GCA_024611175.1). Taxonomy (NCBI): domain Eukaryota; kingdom Metazoa; phylum Chordata; class Aves; order Coraciiformes; family Cerylidae; genus Megaceryle; species Megaceryle torquata. Next base: position 123,416 of record JANIJG010004720.1, on the reverse strand, counting down.
TACCACTGCCAGTCTTTCCAAATGTAGAGTTTCAAGGATTCCCAACATTTTTGATAGCATGTGACTTGGCTAGTTTGGAGAGATCCTCCTTTTTCCTTAGCATCCACATAAAATTCCAGAGGCAGTTGCAACAATTACTAACAAAGAAATACTGCTAGTGAAGTATTTAACAGATAATACCTATGAGAACAATTTAGCTGCAGGAGATGAGGAAAAATCCACATCAACTGAAAAACCAGCACATACTTCAGAGAGAAACATTGGTAAATGGACCATATCTGGTAACTGCATGGAGTACTACTGGCCTCAAAAAATTGTACTCGTTGGTATTCACAGACTTGACATTTGAGGTCACAATAAATAAGATTGAACAAAACTGAAAAAAAAACCCCAAAGACTTTCTAATCTATTTATAAAAGTTTCTGTGGTGCTAACACCAAATAAAGGACACCTGACTAAAAATAAATAAATAATCTACCTTCCTTATCATAACAAAATACAGTGGACTCTCAGCTGATGATACTCCTGATCAGCTTTACCACTTGCATTATTTCCTTTACATCTTCACTTTTCACCTCTTCATTTTGAGACCAAAGGGCATGATTCTGAAGACATGTCGACTTACTATCACCAGACTTAATTTTGAAAGAATGAAATCTACTTCCTTTGCCTTTAAGTATAAAAAGATATGTTCCCCTGGAAAATATAAGGAAAAAAAATAACTAGCTGTCTGCTAAGCCCTAAAAGGTTAACTTTCATATCCACTAGATTTTTCATTAAATTTTCTATTAGTGGTAGGTTGAGGGGAGGGGTGTGGTGTGGTATTTTTATTTTTTTCCATTCCCCAAAGTATTACCAGAGAACTCATTAAAAAAGGTACACAAAATTCAGAAAAATACATTTATGAAGAAACTGCTTCATTTGTGAGGGACTTACTTTCTTTTGAAGTAAAAATGCATTCCATCTAAACAAGATATCAATACATTTCTGAATAGCCTACCAATTAAAGGAAATAAAACTAATATAAAGCTACCTTTTTCCTCTTCATCTCAAAAAGGAATTAATCAAATGTTTTGACCAAAACTTAACCTTTTCCGCTTATTATTCCAGTCTGACACATCTACAGGAAATAGATCACCAAAACAGATGGAGCAAATAGATATTTTTACCTCCCAGTGACTGAACACCAGCTGCGGACTGGCCAGGCCACTAGTTCTTTTCCTGATTTCATCAGCAAAACCAAAGCTTTCTGCTACTGGCAGGACTGCCTTAATAATAAACACATCTGTCCCCTCTTTCATCTCCTCTTGTAACACTCTGCCTTCTCTTTTGGACAAGACGGCATACACACGACCTGCAAAGACATAATTTTGATAAGCTTACTAACATATCTACATTCTGCATCACAAAAAGAAAACTTACATACTTACTCAGGAAACTTCAGCATGAAGTAAAATACATAATTCCTTTATAAGAAGATCAAGTAAGCAGACCCATTAAATTCAAAGATAGTCTGCCAGTACAACGTGCAGAACCATATAAGTAATATTACTAATAAATTATTGCTACAGTATGAATCTAGATAATGCTTGCACTAGATGCATTTTATACAATCATATGGCTATTTTTTGAAAGGTACTTTGCTAGATTATGTGCCTAACTTCCTTTATTTCTTACAATCCAACATTTGAAAAACATTACTAAGAAATATTACTATGTTTCAGGAATCATAGCTACCTTTAGAAGTTTGTTTGGATCACCATATCCCTATATGGCACATTCCCCAGATACTGCAGTGCTGTTCTACTCACTGAGAAATAGTTTATCTGAAAGACTACATATTTATCACGTTCAATGTGCGTAATTAGTTTTTCAATTAATTCAGTCTTAAGTTAGTCATGGATAATTTTTATTTGATTTCACAAATTAATGTTCAATCCATTTAACTATATTGTAGATATCATGAAAACAACTGAAAATGCCTACATCTGACTTTACAGTAGGCATTAATTTGTTAAAATGTTCCCTGTAAATTTATGGGCTAAGTGTTCTACAAACAAATACTAACAAATACATTTGTGTTGATGGAGATAATTAAAACACAAGAAAACCTATGCTCTGAAGAAATGTTTTAGGAATGCCTTCATTTGCAAATGTGAATAGTTAGTAAGCATTAGACGTACAAATTAACTTTAAAAGTACCTTGCCATGAAGAGGTTCAAGTATTTTATATTATATTGCACTGAAAAACACATGAAGGCATGATGCTACCTTTTAAACAGGTGGGCAAAACTGACTCATAGGAAGTAATTAGAAATATACATTACATGACAGAAAGAGATCATTAAATACTACAGCCATGTAACCCAGATTTGCATATATACTGTAAACCTTTTGCAGGATGCCAGAGGAAATGTTGGAGTGGGCTTATTTGCCTTTAGTTTTTAAATATAGAATCTGGTCCTCGTTCAGGAAATTGAGCACAAGCGCACAGCTAGTACAGCTAAATCTTCTGCAGGTAATGAAGCATCAGTTCAGCACCAACCATTTCAGAGTTTTATAGCTCTCTAATGAAATGTGAGCTGAAGCACTCTTTCTATCATTGCTGATAATTTTATCTGCTCATGCCCTTACCAGGACCTCACTGTTCACGGAGTGAACTTCACCTTTACTGTGCACAATAGTTTTCTTATTGCTTATAAGGAAATTGAGGAAATACTTATGATTCTATAGTTAAACTCAGAAAGATTAAGGCTTTCTGAAGATAAGCCACTGAGTTTGCCAGGCACGTACAACTTTTGCTAGCATAACTTAGCAATTTCAAGTCTATGGAATTTTCAGTGAGCCCAGAAAATGCTCAGATATGAAAGCGCCGTATCTCAGCACAGCTCACAATTCAGTAACTGCTTTAAAAGGCAAGCTCAAGCATACACATACACATTGCAAAAGAACATCACATCACGGTCACTATACATGCACTGTGTAAGTACCACGCAGTATATATTAAAGCCATTTGTTAAAGCAACTAAGTCCAAGACCACTTTATAGGTTATTAATGTTATAATTCAAAATATTTATTTTACTAATTGTTTTAAGTAGGACGTTGAAAACTTTGCACACATTATCAATGAGCTGTAAGGTAGCATTTATCACAAAGCACTTTAGATGCATATATTCTGGCCATAATTCACTGAAGATTATTCTTTAAAAACATAAAAGCCAGAGGACAATTTATGGCTTACTAAATGGTTTCTAGCTACATGTATTTCATCCAAGCAGTCTGGAGTATTGCCTCAATTAATGCTATAACAAAGAAGCTATACGAGGTCTTCAGTTTTATAACTATGGGCAGACTGCTGTATACTGGAGAAACACTGCTTCTACCTCTATACTAATCAGTTGAAAGGATTTAGCAGCACCAATCATCCAGAAATCCTCTAAGATCTTCCTATTCAAAATAGTTAAAACAGTTATTTTGAAAACATGACACTACTCCAAAAACAGCTTCAAGGTGCTGCAACATAAGAATATAGATCTACTTTAAATATGTATTAAGTCCAGCTCCTTAAAATTTAAGGTCTGTTCACCACTTTACTGAAGGATACTTCAGTATGTCATGAGAAAGTGTTAAACAATTTCTGCATTTCCTGCACATTAAAAAAATAAGCTCACAGAAATAAGATGCTCAAAGTATAATCTACTGGAAAACACTGGGTCTATGTGGGACCCACGTCTAAACCCAAGGCTCATTAAACTGGACACATATAAGCTTGCAATATATTTCTGTCTTCCTCTGTCTTTGCTTCTCTTCTCAGCTCCAGTTCAGTTTATTTTCACTGTCAGAAAAGCCTGATGGAAAAAGCTTTATATAATGAGACAATGAACATAAAAGAACTAGCTTTCTCAGAGGCTAACATCTTAGAAACAAGCAGATTAATATGAAGATATATTAAACTCAAGTGGGTATCAGTGTATGGAAGGCCAAATGAAAGAATAAAGTTACAAAAGCCAGTGGGTTTATCACGTCAAACACCAAGTCTTACTGACAGCATGCATACTCTTCCCTTCCCCTAATGAGGATGTAATTTATTAGCTTGCCACAGAACACCTTTTACCAGGCCTGCTACAGAATACCTCCAGAAAAGAAAGGGATTATGCATCTGTACAAAACAATTGCTCATTCAAAGGCATTTCTTTCACTACATACAATTGTAAATTCTACTCTTTGGACCAATTTGTTTTGTATAACTGTTATCATTGTGCTTGTGTGCACAACAGCTGAGATTTTTACAAGTACCCAAATCTTTAACTATTTGATGTGAGATAGAGTAAAATTTCTGTCATGATTATTATAGTCAAAGTAAATTTGCTGATAGCTTAAATGCAATAAAAGTTAATTTTAAAGAAAAATCTTAGTGCATTGGATCAGATTCAGGGTGCAAGCAACTCCCATGGAAAACTCCACAAATAAATCTTAGGCTAAGTTAGGTGGTGTTTTAAGTCAGTCATAAAAACAAGTTTAAGTAGGTGTAAGGGGTAAGGTAACATAAGTGACACAAATTTGCTATGCACTGGGCTTGCAAAGTGATCAATTTGCATACCAGATGGATACAGCTGCTACTAAAAAAAAATTTTACATATCTACTAACTAGACTGTAAAAATAATTTAAGATTATACCTTTTTCCTAATTTTACTTCTATATTGATTATTATATTAATTTAAAACATCTTAAAATGCCATTTTCTAAGATTCTGCACTCATTTTACAGACAGGTTTCCTCATCTCTTCATGGAAGTAATGCTTAATTATGAGGTACAATATTGATATTCATGTTTATGGAAGTTGATTTTACAGAAACTTCATAAAAAAAAGCAACATTTTGTATCTTGGTACTTGCAAAAAATTGTGTCACTGCTATTTATGCTTATGTTTCTGATAAGCAAGAAGAATGCCACATTTTCAGTCAGAATAGTATAAATACTACAGGCATCAGAATCATTATGCAAATCTACTGCACAACTACAAAAAAACTTCTGACAAAACTTTTAATCGTTATACTTTCCAATTTAGTCTAATTGATAAAACCTCATCTTGGAACTCAGAAAGCAAATTTTTGACAAAGGTTTAATTTGTCTGTCTTACCTAAAACTTCTGCAGTAGCCATAATGTCACACGTGTACATTGCTGCCATAAGCCTCTGTGGTTTTGCTTGCAAAGCATAACGACAAGCTTCCTTCATGGTGGCAATCAGTTGTCCAGAGAAGGGACCATAACAATCTGCAAGTAAAACTTCGCTCTTGTGTTTACTAATTTTCTCAGATGATTTTGGAACACTTTGAGTGCTGTCCTGGTGTTCATTCGCACTGCAAACTTCATCAGTGCAACTGCTTGCAAGAGAAGTAGCTTCACTTTGTTCATGTTCTACGGCATCGCATTCCCCTGAATCCTGACTACTAGTTGACAGCATCTCTCCAACTTTATTTATTTCCCATTTTTCCACCGCAAAACAAACACCCATGAGGGGTTCTTCACACATGGGACCTGAAAGCGTAGCCAGCTGAAATCCACTTACTATGCTGTTGTCAAAGTCTCTGTATTTACTTACTTCTCTCACAGTGTTCCCAAGGCACTGCCACACAGACCTTTTATAACCCTCAAAATTATATAACAAAATATTAGGCCCACACTTCCGTGGTCCAAATGACCAGATCTGATCAACAGCATTTCTCCACTTTCTTCCCTGCAGATGTTGCTCTAACTTCTGTTTGAATTCCTTGATCCTATCCAGAGTCTTGTGATTTATTTCCTGGCTTTTTTTATCTTCGTTCAGAGATGTGTTGAGCTGCTCCATAGTTCGAATTAAGTCACTGTTTTCTTCAAGAAGCCGAGTTACCTCCTCAGGAAGCGGCACTGCTCTTACGCTAAGAGTAGCCTGTTTATTTGGTGTAGATATTGTAACAAGCCCATCTGAATCGACCTGAATTCCTTCAGGAATTTTATTTTGATCCTCTTTTGTTTGGTGTATGACAGCAACTTTCTGCTGTTTTCCTATTTCTTCATTCACCATATCGACTTTTGGAGGTCTTGTTATTGTCTCTCGGAATGGGATAATAGGTGCTGATACACTAATCTCTACCTTTGCAAACCTATAAAATAAAGTTTAAATATTAGTTTAAAATTTAAAAAGTACTTTTAAACTTGGGGGTGGGAAGTAGGGCAATGGCCTTAATAGATATTCATTAATAAATCAGATTGTAACACTTTACTAGGTAATGCATTTCAAACGCAAACTCCTAAAAACTTCATGCGTTTAAAAAAAGGGGGAAAAAAAAGCATTGCTGCTTCTATCTTCAGAAGGATTTGAAAATGAACTGAAGAAAATCAAAGAACAACCATTGCTGTGCCTCTGTAAATCACTGGTTTACCCACATTTGACGACTATGTACTGCTGTTCTCTCTGCTTGAACAAGATACAATAGAACCAGAAAAGAAACGCGAATGAAGATGATTCAAAGGTATGGAAGTACAAGTAAACCTTCAGATGTTTCAAGGATACAAGAGAGGTCTACAAAACCATGAGGGGCATGGGGAAAGCTGATCAGGATTAACTGATCAATGAAACCACAACAGGCCCTGAACTCTAAATGGTTAACGCCCAGGAAAGCATTACAGTTACTTGGTTGTTACTCTTGCCCAGACATCTGCTGCAGATATGACACTGAGCAAGACTGATTTGAACCAGTACATCTGTTCATACAGTGACATGCTCTGAAAAGATGAAGCACTGGGTAAGCTGAACAGGCTCTTGTAAGGAAGAGTAGAGCTGTGGTTCTGTAATGCTGTGGGTTCAAACCAAGTACTCCCCCTGCGGCTAGGAGAGCTTAGAGAGCTGATACTCCCATCTGCCCCATACTCCTGGCACAGCATATTCAAATCTATGCACAACACTGTGCTGCCCATGTGCATGAAACTACCACTGCAGCACAGAAGCAGAAGGAACATTAATGCGGGAAAAGAAAAAACACCACCTTTTGAATTCATATTGTGAATGGCTAGTGGAAGCTTTAACCACTACTCTTGAAAAACTAAGGGAACATTCGGAATCGTGATCTTGTAGTGAATGTAAATGTACAAGGCACTATGCTGAAGGGAGAAGACAGTGACCTTGGAATGCTTTTCAGTTAGCTTGAGGAAGTGAACAAATTCCAAGTGATGTATCTACTCCTGAGTACCACTGAATAGGGACACACTTGTTACAAAACTAAACCATATAATCATTTGATGTACAGAAATTAGCAGTCATTATCAGCAGCCTTTTCTCTGCTATAAAGCAAATCACAATCCTTCCCCCGCATACATCCCAAGCAGCTTTACATAAGTGATAACTTCTTTTTAAATAAAGTTACTTATGTGAGTACAGCTTTATAGAAAACTAAAGCATAAACAGAAGAAACTATGGAAGATAACTAAAATAAATTGACCACTAACTACATACAAGAATTAAACTATCAATTCTATACCAAAAATCACTATTATTTTGGGTCATTAAATGCTTTTCAGCTTGTTAGAAGAGTTTAAATTGGAAGATTCTCAAAGATAGTAATATTACCTAATGGAAAAGGACAAACAAAATTTTAATGCTTTGGATGAATCTTATTTTTGGACCAATTAAGAAAAGGTAAATTCAACCTTTGCCTTTTAAGGACCACAGAAAGCATAAAATAAAAATGGGGTAGGAGACAATAGGTGAAGATTTTTCCCATGCCAAAAAAAAAAGGATTAAATCTTACCAATGCAGTTCAACCTGTTTAACTAATTTATAGTCTGCAAGAGTACTAGGAATTTTTAAAAATAATTATCTTGGGTCAAGAAGCTTTCTGTTTTCTTCTAAACTAAGTTGGAAGATGCCCTACACAATGGAGAAAACCTGTGTTGGAAATAAAAACATCGAGGAAAAACCAAATACCACAGACCACGAGACAGAATGACAGAAGTTCCAACAATATTGTAATATTGCATTTGTAACTGTGATAAAGTGTGATTATTAAGGAACTGCGGTATTGTTTGCAGCAATGCTATTAACCAACAGCTATTTCTTTCTTATTAGTTTGCATTTATTAATTACTTGTCTTGAAGCGAGTACTCTACAAGAAAACTTTGACTACAGTTTAAAACATATTTCGCAAGATGAGCAAAATTAATTACTAGTGATTAAAATGCTATAAAAGTAAAAGCTTCACAGCATTAAGTATGCAAATGTATTATTTTACCACCCTGCTAGGAGTGCCAGATTTGTTCTTTCATGTTTTATTTATATTTGTTAATAAACAAATCTATATTTATTCATAGAGGATCACCTGTTTTAGCTTCAAGTACAGAATATATGTACAGTAAGGGACACATTCAACCATCCATCATCAGATTTGCTTTTTGGTTTTGAAAGAAAATGACAGTAAAAGCACGTGGAGAGAAGTACCAGAAATTTTTCAGTAAATGAAGGAGGGAAAGAAGTGTTTCAGAAAACAGTTGTTCTACCATTTGAAGAAACATGATAAGTTACTAAATATATGCATTTATGCTCGCAGAAGATACTGCTTGTGAATAAGAGAACAGATTAGGATTTAAAAGAAACAATCAATGTGAAGTGCAAAGGAACACTATAAAGCGTGTACAAACTATTTTGGTCTTTCTGCTTTCTAATTTTTGAGAGTTCATTTATCCGTATATATTTTTATATGTTTATTTATATGCATATTTATTCTCATCATAGTTTTTATTTTATACAGATGGCACGCTCCTTCTGAATTGGACTCTGGAGCCCATTGCTATTTATCATTTCTAGGAAGTGCCAAAAAGGTGTATGAGAGGTAGAAAAGTGAGAAGCTAGTGGCCTTTGCCCAACTGTGGGCAATTTTATAGCTACAAAAAGGTACGTGTATGATCCAGTGATCAAATCTGTTGGTGGATGAAGCTTCTATTTTACCAGAATCTAAATCAAAGATAAGCATCTGACAAAGAAATACAGCAGAAACCTACTGAACTAAAAACCTTTCTTCCTCCTTGCCCCTCTAACCTTTCTTTCAGGTCATCCAAGCAACGCTGAAGATGAACTTCTCCTGCTGTCACTAGCACATGCTCTCCTGTCTCCTGGATTAAAACTTGGACACACGGATCAGCTTGGTTTAAAAGCTTCATTCCTCTGACCAGCTGAGGCATATCACCTGGCAAAAGGTATTATTAACAAAGTAATATTGAAGAAGAAATACTTGAAGTAGGATATACTTAAAGGGAGAAATAGTAACACTCATTTCTACTGAAGTTTAAACACAAATATGTATTTTAGGAATACTCAAAAACCTTCTGTGGGCAAATTTCTGCTTATGAGTCAAAAAGAGTAGTACAGTTTAAAAGCAGCAACTGAAGACATTAACTGTACTCCTAATCTGTCACCAACAATTTATGCACAGATGATAAAATTCACATTATACAATCATAACCATGGTACACATTCAAATGGATTGCAGAGATTTGTTTTACACAGTTGTAAAATATATTTAGTACACTAAGGTAGCTATTAACTAAGACTATGTTATATATATAATGCGAGATAATTAAGCACAAATCCAGCTTTAGAAACAGCTCACAACCAAATAAAAAATTTGAATGTTATTGATATGAAGTGATTAAAAATTTCAGGATTTAACTCCTCATAATCACACATTATCAGGAGATACAACCTGTCTTTATTATAACAGTTTAAAGTAATCTTTCAGTAAATAGTTTTATATCTTTGCAATATTTCATGGCTAAGTGTCACAACTGTAAATTGCTAATGCTTAAAATGCTCCGAATGCAAACAATAACATGATAGGTTTTCTAAAATCAAAGCAAAAATGATTCCATATAGATTACTTAGAAGGCATAAGAGCAAATGAAGCACAGGAAGGATTTAAACTAGCTGGAAGCCACTGAAAAGCTGTATTGCTATTTCAACCTGAAAAGGGAAAAAAAAAAAAAAAAATCAGGACTGTGAGAGCTTTTTGGTGAAACAAAACACAGCTGTCCCTAAAATGTAGTTGTTTAAGACAACTTAAAGTCAGTGGAGAATGAACAACTGCAGCTGAGTCAAATTTGGCTAGATGACATCAAAGCTATGCATGAACACCTCATGTTAGCAGCCTCTCATAGGTAATAAGATTAAAAAAAAAGTAATTATGATTTTATTTATTTATTTATCTATGGTGGAAAAGGATACCCATAGGCTTTCTAGGAATGCATATTCATATTCAGAAGGAAAAGTGACATTAACCTTGTCATTCACTTGGAGACTATACAAATACAATATTGTATATTTAATGCAGAGCTCGTAAGGGTATAATAGAAAAGTATACTTGAAAACTCAACATGAAAATAAAGAAAAAAAAAGGTAAAAAACACAGTGTTAGTTCACACGTTCAAAGTTGAGCAAAGATTTTCAACCTTGTGTTGAACATTGAAACCCACTGAGAGCGATGAATAGATGTTGTTGTTCTTTTAGAGCTTACAGTAACCATACAGGAAGATTTTGACATGAATGTGAAGACATGCAGTATTCTGTGAAATATACATAAAGAAATACTTTGGGTTTATTTAAGTCATTTTTCCAAATAAGCAGATGCAGTTTTGCAGTAGGTTTGCTGGGGAAATCCATGGCAGACATGTATGACAAGGTGCTAGGGCCACCTTAAAGCTATACACAGCTCACTGGACAACTGATTGCTTTTAAGGTGACCCTGCAATGGCCACATTTTGCTTGTCTCCGTGCAATTGGAAGCAGCAGCTCATTTTCAGGAAAATTTTGCAATTGTAGCTACCTTTGAGGCTTCTGTCCCTCTAACACATTTAGTTCAAACCACAGATTCAGAAGAGGAAAGGTTCAGACCAGGGAGGAGAATTAAGCTATGGTGTAAGAATGATATAGTTCATTTCCTTAAGGAAAAAAAAAATACCCCCAAATCAGTCAGTAGTTCTAGAATTACATTTCTTTAACATTTTCAATAGAACCAGTAATTTCCAATACTTTCAAAATTGCTTTAACAAATGCAGGATGTAGGGTATATGATTATCTGTTACTCAAACACACAGGACAAATAGTTACTAAGCTCTTCAATTGTTTTCTGTAAAACATGTAATTTTAGTGTTAGCAATTTTGTAACTGAACAGAAACCTGGTTATTTTTGGCTCTACTAACAGTAAAATAACAAATAGAAATTGGGCTGAAATTCAAATATACCCAGAGATATACCAATCTGGGCAGGAGGGAGAAGTATCTGTTAGAAGCAGTACTGCAAATCTGTACCGTGAACTTAATGATGTAGCATAAAAGAATGTCATCAGAAGAAAAAAACAAAGATATGCTCACCATCACAGAAAAAGAATACTGATCTTTCAGCTTCATGTAGTGTCTTGTGGAACTGCTAAATTTGACCAACAAGGTCTTCTGCATCTCCTCTCCTACTGAGACATGAGCTAGCCAGCTAGAAGAATTCAAGTATGACCCTCTAGGCAACATATATATTCATTTTATACTGAGTCAGTCTCTGATTTAGTGGACAGATAATAAACTAGCCAAATAACTAAGGGCAGGAACATGTATTGCTGCCACACTATACATGCATTACCATCCCCATTCTCCTTTAAACTTACTGGGATGTTTCGGTTCAACAGCTACCCGCACAATTGGTGTAGCTTCAAAGTTGAGAGGTGTAAATGGTGGACAAGCTGGTGACGATGACAGCGTTGCAGACTTCAGCACAAAATCCTGCAGGCCTCCTATTCCTAATAGAAATTGGAAAAACAAAAGGAAAACCACACGAGTCACCCAAGGTCATAGTAAATGAGGCTAAAGACATGATCACCAAGCTAAAAAAAACCCTGAAATTATTATAATTACAAAAATCAGATTAAAAAATATTCATACATTTATATAAAGTATCCGTTAAAATATTGTGCATCATCTGAGTACTCAAGTCTCTGGTGTGACATTTGATATTTAGTCTCACAGTTCCCACTGCATTCCCTCTGTATTTTAAAAAGGCTTGTTTATAACTCTGAAAAAAAAACAGAAAGAACATGAGGACTTTTTTCCCTTCTAATATGTCCAATCCTTTGTACAGCTCAGATTCATTTCTAGTGGTTTAAATTTTGAAAAATGTAGACTGCAAGAGCCCTCCAACGGTCATCTAGTCCAACCTCCATCCCAAAGCAAAGTTAGATCAAGTTGGTCAGGGCCTTATCCAGTGAAGTTTTAAAATCCTTTACCAGAGACTAGTCTGTGTTGGGAAGATCCTCCAGTATTTAATTACTCTTATTGTGAAGAATACTTCTTTTTTTCCTTCCCACCCCTCTTATGCCAGTTTGGGATTGCCCTTTTCTGCAATTTGAATCTTGTAAAATTTAATTTATCACATAGTAAGCTATCAATTCTAATTCTAATGCTGCCAAGGTGGAGAAAAATGAACTTAAATTGCAGTGATAAGAAAAAAATACAGAAAAAAAAATAGCTATAAGTCTGCAAAAGGGCTGCTGTAAATGCATATTTCATTTTGTCCGGCTGGCACATTTAAGACAATTTGAAATCATTGCCTTCAAATTCCTAATCAACAGGACATCATTCAGAATTTAATCAGAGCTATAAAAACACTACCAGAAGTGTTTGAGTAATAAAGACAACAAACAAAGCTGATGTTGATATATAGTCACTTTTCCCGATTCTCCTTCAGTCGTAAGCAATGAGTATTGCAGTACTTCTAATGGAGTATAAATTAAATACACATGTAACTTATTACAAGCTATTGGAAACCTTCAGCTCCTAAGCTATACCTGTTTAAAAATTAAATTTTCATTTGTAAATCACAGGTTATTCGTGCTCCTTCCTCATCTTCTCCTACGTGCCCATGTAGGGATAAGCAGAAAAGTTCTTAGCCCCAGCTCTTCATTATCACCATAATAGTTTTCCAGGTTCTTTTTTTTTTTTTTTTTTTTTTGGCTTAGTCTTCATTCTTTGAGGCCAGAAACAAAGAGGGTCAGTTTCCACCCTATGAGATCATGAGGGAGTTTAAATTCTGAAGAGGCAGTTTGCTGCAGAGTTATCGTGTGCAGAATCAAGCTGTTTCTACAGCTCTGAAGGCTGAATGTCTGGCCAGTAGGATATGCCAAAACCCAAAATGTCACCATTTAAGAAAACCTGCCTCAAAATAACTGGAAGCAGAACAACATTCAGTGGCTTTAAATGCAGGAGAGCAGATTCTACAAAGAAAATAAATCTGTATAAACTCTGGGTTGCACCTGACCTATGACCAGCCTGTATTTCTTCTTTTTCACTTATTCAACATGTGGTTTGAATGAAAAACAAATGCTGGATCATCATCACCACCAGGGACCATGAAAAGGGACGGGTCCATTTTATTCTGATCTTCTCCAGCTGGTAAAAGGAAAATGATTTAGAGTGGGAGGTGAACAGCTTCTTTTCATAATGTAATGCGAACCAGAGAAATTAACTTACCAAATCTTACTTCATATAGACTCACTGTCTTCTGAACACACATTACTGTACTCTTACTACCATAAAGAAAACATAAAGCTCTCTGCTCTTTTGTTTCATATTTGAAGTTAAAAATACTTTTATCATACTACTGTCTGGCAACAATAATACACAAAAAAAACCCCAAACAACTAAACAATAAAAACCAACCAAACAAACAGTTTTCATTAAAATCTGTTAGGCTTACAACCTGAATGTTTTAATTGCTTAACTATTTGAGCTAGCATAGAGCAGCATCCAGCCTTGATGGATCTACTTAATTTACAAAATCTTAGTAATGAATGTTGGCAAAAAAAAAAAAATCCATAAGGATATAATGTTCTTGATATGGTTGTAAGTACCTGCTAAAGTATTTTCTGAATAATAGTAGAGGAAGATGTAACACAACTAATTCAAAAGTACCACATGACACAGCGATAGAAGAATTCTATTAATTATGCTGATACATAAATCTTAAACTTGCTGTTCATCCCACCGAAATTTACAGACTGCTTGAGATCACAGATATAGACTTAGAAAATCACAGAACAGACTTAGAAAAACTATTCTAAAATTAAGCTTATAAATAAGCATCCCATTTTAAGACTGTTTTTTCCTATTCAGCCCTTGAAGAATGAGATCATTATAAGACATATTTTACTTCACATTTCTTTTTGTAGTAATTTTCGAAAAGAAAGGACTAAAGGTAAGAAAAAAATGCTTAAGCAAGGAAAGTGAGAAACTACTGCTCTTATTTATGGTAAGCTTAAAGAATAAAATATTAAAAAAGCAATGCAAGTGTTTTTGAACAGTCATCTCTCAAACAACAACCTAGTTTACAAAGCATGTAGTCTGTTACACAAATAACATGCACACTGCTTGTAGGCAGTTTGTTGTACATTGCTTTTATTTAGTTCTTTTAAGAGAAGTTGGAGTTAAAAATGTGTATAGGAGTCTTTAAACATGAGTGTTAACTTCATCAGGAAACGGCTTCTTATTAACTCTGCTTGCGGTGTGTCCCCAAATTTCTGTACAAAACAAAATGCTGAATTCTGACTGTTCAAAGGAGCATGTAAACTTCAAAGATACAAGACTTGATTTAAAACTCCTTACTAGAAATATCACATAATTTGCTATGTACTAACACTACTGTAGTTGGCAGCAAAGCCTTTTCTTCCTGGTCAGGAGTCAAATCACCTTTGCACATTTTATAATGTAAAGCAAAAAGACACCTCTATCAAACTGTTACTACCTTAGGTTATTTTTTTTTTTTCTTGTGCATAGTCCCATTGAGATTAAGGGGAATACTGTGCAGAGAGCTGCAAAGCAAGCTACCCATGCTGTGAAGTCAAGCCTACTAAGGGATACCATATGAGACTTGATAGTATGTGTGAGACCGGATTATTTTTTCTTACATTCACCATGTAAATGCTTTGCTCCTACTGCACAATAATATTTTTGTTTTGAAAAAGCACTCCCACATACTACTTCTCAATAAAGAAACACAGTGCCTGAACTCAGTTGGACTTGAGTAATAACCGGCACTGAAAAATACCACTCTCCAGGGCTCTATGTGCCAAGGACTTCACTAAAAGAAAGGTAATTTTACAAAGCTTAAAACTCAAGACAGAAACACCCAGAGTAGCATTAGTTCTACTAACCTGATACCATCTTTAGAAGAAACAGGCAAGACTTCATATATTATGTTGAGGTATAATTTAAGAGATTACAAATCATCTCTCGACATAAAGAAGCCAATCCCACACATAACTGTTTGTCAAGCTGATTTTTGCTAGCATGTATTAAGAGTATCCTCCATTTTTATAGAAATGTAACCAGTTGCTTACTTTTTACATAAGACTATATTCAGATTACTCTGACAAATCATTCACAGTGACCAACAATAAACATTTCAAAGTATTTAAGTTATTATTTCAATGGTAATTTTCAATCTGTAGGTTTTAAAATAAGACTTCCTCTTAACAGAAAAAGCCCATGAGATGATGTTAAGAAAGACCTTCCGAGTTTAGTCTTGTCATTTACAAGTAACCAAATTATGGTGTACACCACGAAGAGTTATTACACAGATGGAGAAATGTGAGATTTACAGAGGTTCCTCTTTTGCTGAGTCCATTCTATTACTTGCCCTAGAACATAAGAACATTCGATCAATCATGCCTACTTGTATCACCAGTGTTTTTACCATATGATAGAAACTAAATGGTAAAAATAGGTAAGAACATCATGACATAAATCTTCAAAAGGAGTAGGAGATTTAAGACAAGTCTCCATTTACTTTTCACTTCTGTGTCTTGCTGGTAACTGCTACACCTTAGACAGTAATTTTGCTGCCCTTAAAGATAAAGTACACTTTTCCAGCTGAATTCTGCTATAAAGATTTGAACACATAATAGATCAATTTCAAGATATATGTAATTAGTTTCCCTTGATGTAGAAAGATTTAGCCTTTAATGTTCCTTCAAGATGCAAAAAATGAAGCAGACACCACCACCATGCGTAACTTTTTCAATCAGATAAGGAAATGTTTTAGTTTGCAGTGTGAAAATCATACAAAGAACAAAAGCTATTTAAATTTCAACTTTTGCCACACTGCTACTAGCCTCAGCACATTAGTTCAGTGGATCCTTATCTTCTCTCACTGATATCACCACTTAAGAATCTTTGGTTGCTTTGAAACAGACACACATCAAGCTTTGGATTAACACCGTAAGGAACAAAGAAAAGCAAAAAAATAATGTTAATGTTCCCAGTAAGTTCCATCTCTAATGAAATGTATCATTTCTTATCAACTTTATTTATTTAGAAAGATGAAGACTTTACAATATGCAAAGCCTCCTGTTTTAAATGCTCCATACACTGCCCTATGTATCAGTTAAAGACCATGCACATTCGTTTGCAATTCCTCTAAAAGGAGGTGTGAGGGAAACTTTTGTAAATCTACACAATCTGAAAAATTAAACTGAGCATGTGCCTTTTGTTTCAAATGAAGAGTACAGAGTAAGACCTCTATAATTTTCTTTTGGCAGTAATACAAGTTGGGTTTTTTCCTCCCTAGTGAGAGGGATTTCAAAAGAAATATTTTTTAAAAGATGCTTTAAAAAACACATATGAGAAAACAAATTGACAAATCCACCTTAAAAATGTGATTGGCTCTTAGATGCTTCCCGTTTCTCCTTCAAGTAAGTAGGCTAAAAGCCAACTAAAACAGCAAGACAAAAAGTATTTAGCAAATAATGATTAAATAAATAAATAAATCCATATCAATCATCATTCTCCTTCAGATCTATCCACAAAGTTCCCAATATCAAGCATGAGTCTAGAAAACATTATACCATTAGCACACTACTAATGATTAGGATGACTAATCACTGTTTCCACATACACTTTAAGCATCAGCCTACATCTTTCCATTACTACCCCTAATGAATTTAAAAAAAAAAAAAAAAAAGAAGAAAGAGGAGGGATTTTCCAAGGGGAAACTGGCTTTTGGTAGGATTTAACTTGGTTACAATAGTATGTCTTTTCTATTTAAGGAATTGTAAAACTTTTCACAAAATACTGGAATTAAGTGAGGGTAACTGCAGGGATTTTGGGCAAGTAGCTACTATGGTTTAAGAATAGTTTGTATTATACAGCTATCGCCTCAGATTTGAAGCATGTTTCTCTTGAGTCTCATGGGCACTGCACAGAGACATCTGAGGGCAGAACTTGACCTTTCTATATTAGAAACTGTTTCTGGAAGGGAAGGGAATGTAAATCAAGACACAAACCACATTTTAGTTGAGATTTCATCAACTTTTTCCATAATACAGACCACATGTTAGCACAGATTACCGGTGAGTCTCCTCTTCTCATCCATAATTGTGCACTGCCCCCTCAATTGTTCTTACTTGCTTCTGAGGGAAGTGAAATTGCTTGTATAGGAAACAAAATATTCTAAAGTGTGTGCATGATTTCAGCTGTTCTCGGTACTTTCCAATCATTTTACAGAACAAGTTAATTCAACATTTCATTTTGTATTCCTTTCCTCTTTCCCAAAGGAGTTTCTTGAGTTGAATCTCTAAAAATCACCAGTATCCACTAGACTGGAGAAGCCTTTGTCCCAGTTTCTTCAAGAGTTTCAAAGAAACAAGTTCTACCCAAATACGTGCTAGAGATTAAAAAGCAGAAACATGAATTCAGTTCCCCAGTACAAAGGTGTTAAGTTATTTTTTTTTTTTGTAAAACTTTACTTTTAGATTCACAGCAGTGTGAGGGCAAATTAAGCACAATTTTTTCATCAGATGAGAGTAAGCTCAGCCATTTTATTAATAATGTTATAACAAAATTCCTTCTCCCCAAGGGACACAATTATGCGATAAGACATTAACTGCAATAAACAATTTTTGACACAAGAAACACCTCAACACTTTTTTTACTAAATCATCAAGCAGTAAAAGATGCAAAAGTGCTAGTGCACCCCACTGAGTTCTTTCATGAAAAAGACTAAGTTCAAAGAACAAAAATCTCTGCTTTTAGAACTGCAAGGAAAGTATATGATCTAATACTGTGTTCCACCATAATCTCCTATTGCAAGATTATAATTTTGAAGAGGATTGAAATCATATATAATGAGTAAACAAGCATAATTTATCTTCTGCTGAGATTCTTTGGAAGAAAAATAACATAAATATGATTAAGTACTTAGACTGCATGATAGAATATGTTTTCTAACTGTTGATTGAGTTGACAATTATAATTATGAACTTTCCTATGCTTTTCTCAGACTAGACTAAAAACAAATTGAAGGAAACTAAAAGAAGGCTTTACATTAAACAGTAACGTCTTTAAAATGATAAAGTAAATGGATAGAGATCTACCTGCACTCAGTCCTGAGAAAAACAGATACCAACTCTTGAGTCAGGAATTTGCTTGCTAAATTACAAATTTACTTTAAAGTAAACAGAATTAAAACCAAATCGGTTAACATTCCAAATCTGACTTCTGGGTTTACAAATAGGTGTAGTCAAAATGAAATATTGATTTCCTTAAGTTGCTTAATGAGGCAAATAAATATAGAAGATGAAAGTATTTCAGAAAATGATGTTTTCCTTATTCTACAAAATTATTTCATTTGTCATGCCACACTAATTTTTGGAGCTCAAAAGTAAATGATCCTGATTTTTAAATAGCTATGGATAAACTTAATTTTAGCATAAAGGCTTAGAAAGTTCATGCTTAGATCTGTAACCTGCCCTCATTCCTACTTACGTATTATGAAATCATTGCATTCCTAGTTTCACAAAAATAATAGGGTGTAAAAAACAAAACAAAAACAAACCAACTTTATTCCAATTTAAGTAACTTAAATCTTTTAACTGTAAAGCACACTTGGTAAAGGCACTAACCAGTACACCTTTTGTGGTTTTATAAAAATGTTAGCAGCTCTACTCAGCAGTATCTGTGTCATATATTTTGTTTGAGCCCATACATTATAATTCTTTTCCACACCCAGCTCAACTTGATGTCACTTGAAAGCAGTGATACCAAACAACAGTAAATATGTGGACTGAACTTTGTACAACGTGACCACACGGGCACTGGAATTCACTTCAGTTAGACTGTACATCAAATTAATACTTCCATCAGCGCATGTGGAAAATTTTTAGCATCATACAAAACTCTTCAAGGGTTTCTAAAACACAAACCAAATTTTCGATTTATAATTACTTTGAATAAATGATTTTAATTTGACCTGACAGCAACACATCTGAATTTACTTAGGTTTTTGGTTTTTTTTTTAATGACTAGCAGAACTTCAGAGGCAGTTCAGCAGAGTTGTTGTCCCAAACAAATGGAATTTAAGAATGGTTGTTTCAACATATTTACTTTGATAATCTAAAAGTCCTTTGAAAATATGATTTGTTGGGATTTTTTTATTAGTAATAGTACATGTTCTTTTGTAAATAAATTCATTAAATTGCATATTGTACCAGAAAACAGATCAGCTGAATTCATATGGAACATCCTATGTAAGGAAAAGGAAAGCTTCTAGGTAACAGAGCATTAACTATGCTCTCTAAAGAGACTACATATATTTTTTGGAGATGACAAATATCTCTCAGGTGTAGCTCTGGATATTTCTAGGAAGCCTCCCTACTTTGTCCCACAGATAAACACATTCTAGTCACTTACAGATGATTTCTACTAGTTCAATGAGAAAAGTATTTAACAAAAAAGTTCTTTTGTTTGTAACTCCTATAGTGAAATTCTCCAAGACTTCAGCTATAATGTTGACAACTGCCTTATAGTAGACAGAAAAAGATAGGGCTAATGACCTTTCATAGAGCTGTTTTGTACATAGTTATAAATGGGTGATAAACTTTATCCAGGAAAATAATGTCAAAAAATGAAAACATCAAATCTAATATTCATATCTAATTAAGTTTGCAAAAAGAACATATACTAAAAGGTCTAAGAATCTTCACCTTCCAAATAGCAGAAGAACAATGCAAATCTGTATGTTCCACCAGTCCTCTATCAAAGACACCATTTACATCACTTATAATTTGGAGATTAGAGAGGAGAAAATTCAAAATATTTTAAAATAAACCTCTCTGGCTCACTGAATATATTAGTTACACTAGAAAAAAAAAAGTAGAGAAATTGTGATTTTATTCTTTTTTGGGGGGCCACTATTAACAACATTAGTTATGTACACGTGCTCAGTTCTGGAAATCTGTTAAAATCGGATCCTACTTTCATAGGTCTGTAACATAAACAGAGTATATATCGAAAGTATTAATCAAAACAATCACTTCTCACTTTATTGAAATGTTTTAAAAATATTTCACCTACAATGAAATATATAGAGAGCTTCAGAAGGCAGGGATGAAGGAGGCAGTAGCCTGAGGCTAAGAGAGGAAGCACTGAATCAATTGTGCTCTACCAGACTGAGCACGAAGAGTTTAATATTAGAGGGAAGGAGATGGAGGCAAAGCCTTTTATTTAAAAAATGTAGTAAAGTACAATATTTATTTTCAAGTAGACACTAGTAAGACATGAAAAACCCCATACACTATTTTACTATTTCTATGAGAGCACTCAAGGCAAGATGCAAGTGAAGATCTAAAATTTGTTAGGGTGTTGAGCACAATAGCCAACTGAATTCTTCTAATTTCTTGACCAAATGCTTCCCACAACAGCGAAAACTAATATCAGCTAACAGATCAAGAACATCAAATGTTTTCTTCATAAAACAAACTAGTTATATCATAGTCTAACACCCAATCAGCCATTAAGAGAAAATGCCATTTTAGGTTTTATTCAGTAACGTGTCCTGAAAATGGGCAGTCTTCATGTATATAATGCTTTCTTAAATTGAAGGTTATAAAATAGGAGTAACATCTGTTACTTCCCAGAATCAATTACAAGTGGTGTTAAAATTAATGAGGCCTTCAGGCACCGATCTTACAAGAATTAATTTTAATTTTTAGAATTCTTGGTGGTTTTTGTCATGTTTGCCTAGAAAAAAATACATTGCTACAAGTTCTGCATTAGATATCCCAGGTACATGGGAAATTTAGAATCTAATACTCAAAGTTCCAATTACAAAAGGCAGTGGTAGTTAGTTTATAAGCTCATTAAATTTTGACCATCCTCACGCTGAGTTTAGAATTTGTTTAACTATAGAATCCCAATATTACTTGATTTACATTTCATCAGTTAAAAAAGAATGAGGCCATTTTTCATTCAATACATCAGGTAAATGCAACAACAGACTAATCAGTTACTAAGATATTCCAGACATCACAGGTAGAAGCAGCACATCAATTACCAAATGCGTACAATAACCTGTGGGAAATGCCATACTGCATCATTATCCATTTATCCTGTTAACTTGTAAGACATTAAAGTAACTAATTAAAATTCAATTTTCCAAGACCTGACCCAATGCCTGATGCTCACTCTCCTTTAAAGGCATCCCCTCACCCCTCCATTACATCTGCCAGTAAGTGATTTCTGCTTGCTTATTTTGTTGACTCGGAAAATATGGCTTGAAGTGTTCCAAAGTACCACAAATAATGGATCCTTTCCATCTACACTGTACAGAAATTGATGTTTGTGCAGAAGTTGATGTTTATTTTAAATACAGTAATTTAAAAAAGAACATAAAACATTACTTCAAGCTAAAAGAAACCTTTAAATAGCTCACTTGTAGTTACAAGTAATAATATTTTGGGAAATAATTAATCAGAGGACAGATTCTAACAAAAGAAAGCACCTTTCCAACACCTTGTATTGGGGCTATTTGATATAATGGGAGTACAAATAGATGGCATGAGAGGGAACAGTGCATGCCTTAAACACACTTGTTCTATCAGCACCGTAGGAAGTTACTGGTAATGAGTTATGTATCATGTACTCTAGTCTAATAGCAAAATAAAATCAAAAATAACCAGAAAAATGCATTCAAATGCAATAAAGAAGTTACTGACACACAAAATGCTAGGACTGGGTCATTAATTCTGACCTCAGACTGAAAGGCAGATATGCTCCAAGAACATCAAATAAGATCTAGCTAGAAGAATCACAACTTTTTAGTGAAAAGTAAAGAAGGAATTCCAGAAAGTCATTTCAAAACACACACATTAATCATTGACAAATGTACCTAAGAAATACAAAATAATGAAATTCTAGAAAAAATGTTCTGCTAGCCCTTCATTATCTCAGTGATTAAAAAAAAAAAATCACCAATTTTATGTCAGCTTCACTTAAGCATTTCTGGCAGTCTGCACCTGTGTAAATGAAACATAACAAAATCATGTTTGAAACATAAAAACCCCTCCTAAATATTAAGACTATTATTCCTTGTCCCCCCAGCCTTTTTTCCCCAAAGGAAGAGACTGCTGCTTCCCCTCTAATTTCTGATTACTTCACTTAACATATCAGTGGGAGTTATTACTGTAATTTGTAGTCCCTGTAACACTTTTTTTTGCAACATCTTAACTTTTATTAGTTCTATATCAAGAAGAAAATGCAAAAAAAAAATAAAAATTACACAGATTATTCCTAAAATGAAGAATTCTGAAGACTCATGCAGAAGACCACATAATTGAATTGGGCTTGAAAATGTTCTTGTACTTTAGTTCTATTGAATTTCTTTTAATTTTTATCTTGATTTTTAATGTCCCCTTGCAAAAAAAGTAACTAAAAAGATTTAATGTATTTACATGCAATGATAACATCTCCAACATTTCTCTCTGTTTGTTAACAACAGACATGAGCTTCACGCTGACAAAAGATACCAGGAAAGGAGCTTGGAGCTTTAACATCTCCACATCTGGAAAACCCTTTGTGTTTCACTTCCTTTTCAACAGTACTAACACCAGTCATGAGTGTTTTGTTTGCGTTAGAGGATAAAAGGAAGAGACTGCACCACAAAAGGCAGTCTAAGAACACCATCCCAAATACAGCTAGGATGATCTAGCAGCCAGTTGCCATCAAGAAGAGCAAGCCTGCCCCCACTTATGGCTTCCCAGGACCAGCACTAGCAGTTGTCAGACTCTGGGTGAGCCAATTCAGAATACTAAATAAAGAGTAAAAGTAATCTAATAAAAAGGCAAGACTCCCTCTCACCCAATTTTCACACCCTCAACTAACAAAGCATTAATACATTTGTAAGAGATGCTGCTTCTGATACGTTGTCCAAGAAAAGGCAAATCAGCATATTAATCATAGTGAAACTCCTATGGCATGATGAAGCCAACCAGAAATACAGGTTAAACAATCAGCATCTTACAAAACTAGTTGAGACCTTTTTTTTTTTCCCCCCCTCCCATCCACCCAGGAAGTGCAGCTAACACCTCATGGTCCCAAAACAAGTTAATTTGACTCCATGCCCCATTGCTACCCCCTCAGAAACCAGACCAGTCTGGGTGATATTTTGCTGACTAAGCAGAGAAGTCCACAGATGCATATCATGTATCACCCACAAGCAACAGCAGTGGCTTGGCTGCTGCTTCAAGACAAAGCAAAACCTTAAACAGAGTATCAGCTGCTTTTCTGAACAAAAGAACCATGGCCATTTGCCACTGCTATGTATCAGCTCTAAATGCTTTGGAAGAGTTCTGGGTAGATGATCCTTTTCTAATACAAATGAAAAGCTCTTCTGCTAAAAATGGCTGTTTACTTAAATGACTTTTTTTTTTTTTTTTTGGTTAAGAAGCAATGCTTCCAACACAGTAAGTCATACTTCCTGATGGGATTATGTACACAAAAGAATCTGTTAAAAATGGAGTATGTTTTTCATCTCATTTCCAAAGTAAATGCAACTGTAATCACACAGTCTCCCCTCAACAACTTATAAACATGTTGTCAACTTCCACTAAATTTACCAGTCAGGGAGAGGAGAGGGCTCAGATATAATTAAGTTTCCACAAGTTATGTAAAATCAATGGCTAAGTACCGAAGGGAGACCAAAATTGGTGAGCTCACTGAAAAAAAGGCAGGCAAAACACAATCATTATACATCCCGCTTGGAAGCGGCTGCCCGGTGACCAGCATGAGCATCCTGGCTGGCCAACTGGGACACACACAACTGCAGGACAGTCAGAGCTTAGAGGGAAGCTGAGGATTTTAAGGACACCAGTCCACAGGAATCCAGGCTTTGTTAGTACCATTGCTCAGAGAACTTGCTTTTGAACATCACAGAACAATTTGTCTTTTGTGAAAAAGCTCAGAAAAATGTAACTATCCAGATTCCAAAAATTTTAAGTCCCAGTTTGAAAGCTTCTTAACACACAGCTCTCTGCATCAATGAACCATGTAGGTTGTCTTTAGAATTCATCACATGTGCTTTCAGCTTCCCTGTCCTCAACAGCTCCAGAAGACAAAAAAGGGGGGGAATCAGTTTGAATGTCTGCTGATGTGTAAGTGCAATAACCAATGTAACAAGAGCTACAAGCAGGTTCACATTTTCATTTGGATTAATGTGTTCACAGTCACGCAACTCACAATGGTTGACCTAATACTTCAATATTGCATAAAGCATGATTTCTACAAATCTTAATATACGACACTTGGAAAACACCAAGTATTTAAATGAATATTTGTTGTTCAATATTATGTTTCAGAAATTCAATTAGTCACGGAAACAGACTTCTGTCAAAGCTGGCAATGATGACACTTTAGACAAGCTTAAAATGACACTAAGAATAACTGACTTCTCCCCTGTATATTAACTTAAAAAAATGGGTAATTTATACATTCAGAGTGCGTGTTTTTTTCTATTTCCCCACCAGTATACTGCCTTGGCTCAGGTCTGACTACATTCAAGTCAATAACAATGTGCTTAAACCAACACCAAATGCCTGTGAAAAACCTGCCTGCTTCAAATTCATTAGGATGACAGAAATAATCTCCACTCTCTAAGGAAAAGCTTTGACTCGCATCTCAGCTGGGGTCATTCAGTTCATTGCAATTCTCCTACTGCATTCTCACTGTCTTCACATAGACAGGCCCAGAAACAAAGATGGCAATATAAAATGCTCACTACCAAATTAGGTGAATTATCTACCAAAACATGCCTGCAAAAAGAAAGGCTACTAAATGCAAAACCGCACAAAAAACACTAGCTAGAGTCCATGACAGTTATGACAGCCTTGGAAAAATGGAGCCTCCTTTTTCTTAAATCATTGGCTTGAATTTTGCCCAAACATATAACAGACCTCACTGGAGAGAGTTAGGTAGCACAGAGCAAGAACAGTTAGACAAGAAACATACTTCTTTCGGTCTTAATTATTTGCAAAAAGGTACCTGAATTTGGTTCCAGATATCAATGGCAAAATTTCAAAATACAGTCAAGTAAAGTCAGCAGCTGTTCTGCATCTTAAGAAAAAAGCTCAACAGTAACAGCTCCTCAAACATTAACCTTATGTACCTCTAAATGGAATATAAAAATTCTTCCCAATTCCGATTCTGAAACATGTAAGGGAAAACCAGAAGTTTTATCTATGCCTGCTATTTTCACTACAGTTATATTTCAATACAGTTTTGACAATTAAATCAGAATAGCTATTTCTAGATAAGTTCAAATGGACTTGAAACTCACAATGGTCTGCAGAAGAGTATTTACAATATTTCCAATTATTTACTAAATGATAGACCACTACAAACAATCTAAACTTTGAGCCTGAACTATCCAATGCTGCCCCTTTAACACTGTTGTTCAGCAGTGCTCCACAGTTTGACATCAGTTGATACTCCTAAATATAGCGCTGCCTTAACTCCCCCCCACAGTTCACAAGACAGGCAAAGCCAACTTCATGACTCACACCCTGATACAGGCCAAACAACCCTCACAACACTTTTGCAATTTAATATGAAGCATGAAACACCACCAAAATTTCTGGAAAAATATTTAAACAATAACTTGCTATAGCATGGCCTTTATTAACAATCTCTTGACTTTGTAACCTTCCCTGACCGTGTTTGTGTCCAGCGGGGTTGTGTGAAAAATTGATTCTAAACTGGTCTCCCTCACTCAGACTCCCATGCCCTCACTGCAACCTCCTCCCCGCTTTTTCTGAACTCCTTGAAGAAATTTTGGTAACAACAGACAATGGAGGCAAAAGAGAAATATACAAAAAAAAGAGGAGGATTTTGTGGCTAGTTCAAATTGAGTAGAGGCATTTCACAACCACAGCTGTTTTTTTACTGCAAGAATGCTGCATATTGCAGGCACTAGGCCTATTACACAATAAGGCAAACACTTTTTCACATGCGGGTGTGAAAGCGTGTAGCCTGCTCCTCTCTCTGTTACACAGGAGGCCTGGCTAAGATTAGGAAGTACTCCAGCAGGAATTTAAAACACATTCAAATAAAGTGCCCTCACGGATTAGTGGTTTATATTGCATAAACAATGCCAGTTAGGAGAGGAGTTTTTGCATTTGCTTAGTGTGGTTAACCAAAATATTCTCATATAGTCTTACCTTATTGACATAGGATAACTAAGGTAATCAAAATAAAAAGCTGAGGCAGAGTAAGAGATGGAAAGGCAGAGAGAAAGGTGGAATCCAAAGAGAAAAGAGATGGTTAACACTAAGATTTGGTGTCTGGAGCTTAGGGGAAAAAGCGTAGATTTCAGAGCCATGTTAACACTCCAGAGACAGCTGAGGGAGGTCCAGCCTCATTTCTACAGCCTGGCTATTACTCTGTGCTGAAGGCAAATAGTGTGGCCATGAAAGTTCAAGAAATATCCAGAGAGAATTTTCCCACCTTCCCCCCACCTCCCCGTATAAAACACTAGCTATTCTCAGGACAAAGGAAATATCAAAGGAAAAAAGGAAGCTAAACAAGATATTTTCATGACAGTGGCTTTACTTAACACTCCACTGCCTCTGAAAACAGTCTATTATTTCCAAGTTGAGCTAATAAACAGGCACCACACTAACTGCAGATTTTTGGCTTTCAGAATATTCTATGAGATTAATTTAATTTAGATTCAAAATACTTGCAGATTGTCTGCATGAAGAAATGCACATTAAAAACCCTAATCCAAACTTTTCACTACACTGCCAGTGCTGTGAATCCATGTGAGACCTTTACCCCAAATTGAAATAGCTACACATTTTTGTATTGTATGAAAAATGGTGCCCTTCTGGCTTCACATTAAATGGGAATAAGAAGACAGTTTAAAGGCTATGACAAGTTACATGGTTCCTATTTCCATTTCTAGTAAAGAAACATATGGAAAGTTACATGACAATTCTCTAACTACCCTAATTTGTCAAGGAATCATCATCATCATAATTCAGATGCTCTGAATACTGAGATCATTTGATATTCAACTTAAAATATAATCCTTATCAGACAGTTCTGCATATGTCATGAGAAACTGAATCTCAGTGAAACCCAAAGAAAACCAGCAGTTTTTTTTTTTTCTTCAGAACTGTTTTGTTCACAGGATATTTGTTTAAAGATGGGAAAAATCCTCTCTCAATGAAAGCTATGTAAAGGAGTTTCAATTTTGCATGACCTTGGAAAAGAGACTGTACAGAAATTGAGGATATTACAAATGCAAGAGAATTATAAATTTTATATTGCTGAAAACCACATACACAAAGAACAACTTCCTCTTGTAGAAAAGCTGAAAAAGGTAAGCTTTAAGAGAAACTACTCAGAAACTGGGAACTATGCAAAAACAGAGACAAATTAGATTTAACCAACAAAACCTACACTGCCTAGAAAAAACTACTTTTATCCCCCCTCATGCACTGACTCCTACAGGGCACAGAGAAAATAACATTTTGAGACAACTACCCTGTAATTTCTAGATCCAGGTGTCTTCTCCCCCCTCTAAGTTACACATGGTATATTTCAGCACTGATAAACATCAGAAATGAAAATATTTGTCATCATAAATACAATTATCTTGGCAGGTAGTTGTGTTATTTTAGGATGTGTTGGGAAAGGCATATTGTCCTGACTGAGACCACAAAAGGATAAAGAAGCAGCAGTGTGTACAAGGCCTGGCAAGACAGAAACTACATTAGGAATGGAGATGTACACACATGTAAAATACTTATCTAAAATACAGAAAACAAAGATTATCCATACAGATAGCTACACAATTTAATGTCCGTCTTTATCTCCTTCGAAGTCCTTGCAATATCACTTAAGTAAAAGCCCAGCCTAAATGATACCTATCAGACAGTATTTTAGTTATATTTTTATTTAGTTATCTGCCCCAAGGTATGCTATGACTCGATACTATTAAAAATTTCTACATTTTACAACTACCTTTTAGTACGTGAATTGACCACCTTCACAATAAATCTGAAAAGCTTAATTCATCTACTAGAAAATGAACTTTATCTGACCAAAACAGTAAATGGAATAGCCAGTTGATTAAAAGAACACCCTCCTTTTAAAAAATGTCACTATCTGATTCAAGTGCAACTTCTTTTCTGCATTGGTAATTGCACATATTCCTAACCAGATTTGATTTATGGTGTCTTTTTTACATCTGAATTGCTATACATGAATTTACATGTCATAAGGCATATATATTCAAACTCACTTGTGATTAAAGCAATTATTTTGTACCTATTCCTGAAGTGACATTACACATTCTCAGTTTGAATTTTAGAAAACCCACAGCCACATTAAACAAAGGAAATATTCCTTTAAAACAGCCTTCTGGAAGTTTTAATTTCTACAGCAAAATACTTCTGCAAAGGGAATTTTCCAGCACGTTTAATTCACAAGTAGGAAAACAAGCCTAATACTATTTTATACAAAGGGATAAAAGTATAAATACAGATCCTTGTTAAATCAGGTAATTTACGCCTCAGGTGAAAACTGAGCCTTAAACACTAATTCCTCAAATTAGGCATGCTTGCTGAATCTCCTGGCCATTTACTCCAGTGCCCTGTGTTTGAGTTCATCTCTGGACTGATGTTTCTCACTTCTTTGTACAATATTTCAGAGCTGCACTACCAGGCAGAGTATTCTTAGAAATGGAATTCTAACAACTTTGAATACAAAAATGAAGTCACTTTGGTACATCTATCATAGATCCTCATTTAGTAATGCCTACTAAAGTCTTTTTAGAGATACTCAACCAATCAAGGCAAGTTAGATGGATCCCGTTAGAACCATGTCATAAGAAAGCAGAGAGCACACAGCTCTATTATGAATTGCCACCTATTACACAATACTGACATTGTAGTTTTAAAGAGGATGCAGGTTAAATACAAAACACCAAAGACAAGCAATCTCCAAGTAGTTTTTATAAGCACACTGATGGAGAGCATAGTCTCCAGGCTCTTCAAATGAAAATATGAGGTAATTTCCCAGGGCATCACTGATGTATCTCAGTGTGTTGGAAAAGATCCCAAATGCAACTTAACAGATGTGAGCTCAGTCAACCACCTCAAAACTTCACCTTAAGACTTCTATTACCATTTTACATTGGTGATACTAACTACTTTGGCACTCTTCTTCTCTGACAATATTGAATAAAATAAGAGGCTCATTAGCCAAGTAAAAAATATGTCTCTTTCTGTAGATAAATGTTCTCCCTTTATTTATACATGGACATATTCTGTTTCATAGAGGGAGAGACTAAAAATAATACATTAATGCTGATTAAAGAAAGTAACTGTGAAATACTGGGGGAAAATCCTTATCCTCTCATTTTAAAGAGACTGGAAATCACACCAAACCAAGTACTCGCATAGAAGATTTGGAAAATTTGGAAATAAGCCAGCTAGGATCTGGGACCTAAACCCACAAACAGTCAGCTGAAAGAAAGGCTGAGTAACATCTGCCCAGAGGCAATGACGATGTAAGTCAGTTCTCCACCCTTACATGAGGAAAAGGAGTTGGTCGGTCTCCTTTAACACTGGCCATGAATTCCGGTCAGTGTAACAAAAGGCATGTAAAGAATTTTAAGTCTCAAAGCCAAACCCCACTTCTTTCTGAAGCAAACACAGGGGTGATAAAACAACATGACTGCCTGCTCCTCAAACCCTCTATCCACTCTATTTCTAGATCTCTTCTATTAAGTAGCTGCAGAGCATGTGCCTGCTGCTGTGCTGTGAGTTTCTTCAAGCAGCAATAGTATGAAATTGTCTTGATTCTTGTTAGTCCCACTGCTGCCCGCAGGCATACAAGTAGCAGCAACGAACACCAACAAGTCTGGGCAGTTTTCCTTCTGTACTAGCTGGGAAACCTCAAGCGAGGCAAGTATCTGTCTGCTTACAGACCCCAAAGAATCAGAAGCACTTGCCTCACATTTAGAACATTATTTAGAAGTCTTTCATTTACATGAAAGCTCAGATTTTACAGATTATAACTAAAAGTTGCTTTAAAACTGACACAGAATGTTTCAATGCACTCTCTCCTTTTTTCAAAACTTTTTTTTTTTTTTACATTATGATCCAACAGTGGTCAAGACTTAAAGGCATTTTTTATTAAATCAATGTATTATTACTTTAGCTTAAATAATCTTACATAGTTCAGTCTTTAGACATGATAAAAACCCCTTATATTCCAGCAGCAAGATTAAACACATTTTTAAGATCTCATAATAAACTCCTGAAAATTAGAGCAGAGAACATTCCAGAAGCACTAAAGAATTCACAACTGGTGTTCTTCAGAAAGAATTACTACACTTATTATTTCCTTTTATGGTCTTAGGAAGCTATAGTCAGGAAAAGAAAAAATAAAAATTGTATCTACTCAAAAAGCAACTTAAATTCTTCAATATAAATTTAAAAAGCCACCCAACCAAAAAAGGCTTTATAAGGAAACTACTTCGAAGTACTCATCCTCAAAAAACATAGCTGTGTCAATAAAGATACATGTCAGTGTTCTACCACAGGCCTAACACTTGTCATATTTTTTTCACCTCCAGTGATATGATATTGATTTGAGAACAAGGTAATGAATCACTTATTTCTTTTGCAATAAAGTTTGCCAAGTCAAATCCCCTGAAATGGATATAAATAAAACAAACCAGCAAAAATGGTAAGGCAAACAGGGTACAGGAAATTTATCAGCTGATCAGCAAAATACACTTCTAATTTCATTTGATACTATTTCATTATCCTCACACCATGTTATGTTACATTGCCCAGTAAGAAACGCAAATTACTTGGCCTGCTTGTTGGAACTACACACAGCAAAGAGCAGTAACTGCAAAAGGATTAAGTCCACTACAGCAAAAACAGAGTTAAGTAAATGGTTCCAATTTCCAACACTTGAAAAAGGCCAAACAAGAGATTAACTGTATGTCTTCATCTCAAAGAAACAATTTGAACAAATTTAATTTCTTCAACAATGTAACTATCCATAAAACATCAACTGGGTAGGAAATTAGCATAGGTACAGTGATGTCAGGTAACAACAGTTACAGAGATAAACCACCATTCAATAACAAAATCCTGTCATTTATATACCTTTTCCTGAATAATGCTGGATTACTATAAGCTAGTTAAAAATGCAAGGTCATTTTGGGGGGTTACAAGATGGTAGTTAGTGATAAAAATTGTATGCATTCCAAAACTGAAGACAAAGATTTGCGTTTTCTTTGTTTCATTCAATATTTTCAGATAATTTCAGGAACATTCTTGAGAAAGACTGCCCTCCTGTGTTCACTGATCATAGCATGCCAAGATGAGACAGCCCATGCAGCTGGAATCACTTCAAGATGGCTTTTTTTTTTTTTTTTTTTAATAATCACATTACTGATTCAGAGAGTGAAATTAGCCCACCAAATGTTTGCACAGAAATAAAAGGCTGGTGCAACAGCAGGACTGTTCCTCGGGCTTTCACAGAAGGAGGTAATGCTTGCAAGTTGGCATCAGTCCTAGAAAGCCATTCCGGGCCTTTAAAATGGCATCGCTGCTTGCAGCTGCTCTTTGCTCTTAACAGAAGCTGCTTATTAAAAGCTCCTAAATTGTTCGATGAAGTCCTAAAGGAATAAAATGCTTGTTAGACACCTTGTAATGAGGTTAGCTATACTACTTCATACCAGCTCCTCACTCTAATTGCAGCTGTATGGCACCCATCTTCAGAAAGGTACCAAAATGTGTGGAGGTATGAATCTGTATTCATCTACATTTCCCAAGACATATTGTTTACATGTCAAAAAATACTATAAATCCTTTATAAATAATTAAAACACGAAATAAAGTTGTATGGGAAAACAAATGTGAGAAATGGAACAATGAATGCACGCACCAAATCTGTCATGTAGAAAGTCAGTTCATATTGAGCTGGTAACAGGAGTGACTTCTAGATTCCTGCTTTTAACAATGTCATTTGGTAAATTAAAGAAACAAATGCTCTTCATTTCATTGAGAACTTAATATTCACATAGCTAACTGCATTTGAAAACATTCAGGAAATCATCTAGCCTCCTATGAGCATTACACTAAAGTACTACAAATCTAGTGGTAAGGGAAAAGCTTTGTTTTTAACAGTATTCAACAGAACACAGAAAGCACTGAAATACTCACATAGGGAGCTCTAAGAAAAATCTGGTTCTCGTTTGCAAGCAAACACAAGGCTATTGTGCTACTTGTGGATAAAAAGCAGTATACATGTCAATCTTAAGATGCAAGCTATTCTGAACTTGTGTGTGCACAGGCACAACTGTGCATGTGCAACATGCCGTGAGATAGACTTCTGTCTAATAAACAAAAATGTATCACTTGATGATCCTTCAATTATTTATCCAGAAAAAAATGGCAGAGACAAGTTTAAAAAAAAACAAAACAAAAACCAGAACACAGTATTATTTACTTATACAATTACTTCACATGTTTATACTCCTGTAAGTACCTAAACCAGTGTTTTCAGAAACACGTTCCTTGGGTTTTTTTAACCAAGGAACAACTTAATTGTTTGCTTAAATTACTTTGAAACAAGAATCAATAGCCAGTATGGGAATCCCAGGCCTTTCTATCTGCGCTTATCATCACACTACTTCTTAATATTACTTTTTTTTACCCATTTGAAATACATATTTTCACAGCCCCCAACAACTGCTTTTGTTACTAAAACCTTCCTTTCTTTTGCATAGAACAAAAAAGGCATTTTGCCTTCAATTACAGGACAGCAACAATAACAAAAAGGAGGGGGGAAGCTAGTACACACAACTGGACGGCGTGCACTTGCCTAAGCTCTACTTAGGAGATCAAATTCTATTTTTTTCTTCGTATTGCCTTCTGATTTTTCCTTTGTCTCTTTGGGGATCACCCACAATGTTCCTTCTATCATCTTCAACCACAAAAATAGCATAACAAGTGTTACAAAATTACGCTTTTCCTGTATTTGTACTTTTCCACAGAGAGAGATTCCTGCATGGGAACAAGCAAATCTGCCATCCTCACTTCCTCTTGCATTCCCCAGAACACAGATTTCATGCTTGAAAACACTTACTGGTGTGATACTCTGGATTTAGATAAAATATTCGTAACATGGAAAAATAACCAAAATAATTTAAAACTTTCCTTTAATAATCTCCCTTGCAAAACTTTTAACACTGTTTTCAACTTGTTATTGTTGTCCCTCCTGGTAAATAAAGCAACATTTTTTTTCATTCATGAAATGACATAATAAAGCTGCTTCTCCACATCTTTCATTAACAAAGAAGTAATTTGAAAATTTGTTAATGTTAGTGTTCATTTTCCTATTTGTGTACCTGCA
Organism: Megaceryle torquata; assembly: GCA_024611175.1. Taxonomy (NCBI): domain Eukaryota; kingdom Metazoa; phylum Chordata; class Aves; order Coraciiformes; family Cerylidae; genus Megaceryle; species Megaceryle torquata. The sequence goes on along the minus strand of JANIJG010004720.1, from coordinate 89,634 downwards.
TTATCAGTCTCTACCGTTTGTTAAACAATAACTAACACTACTTGGCAATCAGAACAACTTACATACAACATCCAAATAAAAACAATTAGTGTTTCATGACTGGATGATTTCTAGTTCTGCTTTTTATATGGGAAATTAAGCACTAGTAAGCAGAGCTATGGTAGCTAACCTAGACATAACATATTTCAGGGAGCTCACTTCCTGTCAAACACAAAACACCTGGAGAATGTGTTTGCGCAGTAGGAGGAACCTCCAGTACCACAGATGTTCCCTCCACAACAAGAGGGAGCATTACAGCAAGAATCTAAGTTTTTGTAATACTCAATAAACTAAAGAAGCTAAACATATCTGGATACACAGATGATTGTCTGTATCAAGCTCTTTTCTCAGATATATTTTTGCCATAGCAAAAAAAGACAAACCTTTAAAGAGAGCGGGGCAATTACAGCAGCTTGCTACTTGCATAGCACCTGAGTATGCAAACACAGGTCACTATTAACTACAGCATCACTAAGAACATGCAGCAACACATCAGTCAAGCAGCCTTTGGATTTTAATATTCAAGTACTGTGTTCTCTGCTTAAAAGACACAGAAAGATGGCATTTCCAAAACAGCACGTAGACTTATGTCCAATGCCTATGATACAGCGTTTTCTTTCCAATGGATACACAGGCAGTTCAGAAAAGGTGAGTCCAAAACATTCCTGAGGTGTCTTGGAATCAAAACATCTCAACTGATTTTGACATATAGATTTAGGTGACATAGATTTAGTGTTCACAAGCACAGAGTAATTCTCTATTTGAAACTGAAGAATGATTTTGATATATGTAGTGAGAATTTACAAAATAGATAAACACTTTCTCTGAAGGTCATAAGGCATCAGCCCAACTGCAAGACACATGAAGCCAGTACAGAAGTTCATATGGCCCTTAGGACAGGACAGAGTGATACAGAGAAGGCCAGCACTGCAGTATGAACAAATAGGTGGACCATTTGCAAGTCAAGGCTTGCTCTCCCAGGACTCTCAAACCTGACAACCACAAGAAGGGTAGAATTCAGCATCTGCATGCTATGCAAAAAGCCTGTCACACGATACAGAAAAAAACAGCCATTCCTGAAACAGTGGAATGAGACACACGATTTATTTTTGGATCAGTACTTTAAATTTTTTCCAAATTAAGTCTCAAGATACTTTTCATGGCCCATTCCAATGACTATCATGTTTTTTCAGCAGTTTCAACTAAATACAAGTGCCATTTGGAACCCGAGGGCACATATCTAATCTTGTATAACCTTATCTGCTGCTCCAGTAACTTGATTCTCCTCCTGCAAGGTTATACACTCCTTGTAAAAAGTAGAACCCAGTAGTACCAGTTACCAAGTACAATTTCCTGTCTGCTGGCACAGGACCTCTAACAGAAGTACAGGGACAAAAAAAAAAAGTTAAAAATAACACAGTACTGTTTCCTCAGAAGGCATCTTTTTCACATACACCTTTTTAGTTCTCAAACTGGAAAAATCAATAGTGCTTCTAAATTACAAATTCTACAAACCGGGTGGTGTTGTCAGAGACAAGAATTTTACTCTCTTTATAGAATATTCTGGTAAATAATTTTTAAAAGAAGATTTATTACAAAAACTTTAATATCCTTGGTCCCCAGTAAGATTTTCATTTGTTTTAAACCATATTTCACCTCCTAACTCAGACACTACAAAAAATGTACAGTAGTCACAGATTGTAAGGAAGAAAAATTGTGAATCATAAGCTGCTATGTGGAAGGAAGCAGCATTTTGTGTATGCCATATTACTTAAAAATTACATACTACTTAAAGCTTTTTGACAAATAATGTGGACAAAACACCTGAGCTGCAAATTTACAATAAAAAAATAACTAATGCAAAGCAGTTTGTCTCTCCTAACTTCCTGGAACTCAGAATAATACAAGGAAAAATCTTCCCAAAGCTTGCCAGAATGGCTATACATATTAGACAGGAACATAGTATTGCTTTTCATCTGGATGTTCTTGACTTCTGTTTGTGTGACAAACACAGTTTCATTAATTTTTCCTCTTACTATATTTTGCTACAAGTTCCTCAGGTTTTTAGCAACTAAAAGGAGATTAGTATTTTAAAGAAATATTTACTGAACACAAGGAACAAGAGATGAAACCTTTTCATTGTCAGTAAAACAAACTATGTATCAAGCCATGTATTTGATCATTAAATTTTTGCAAAAGACAGTATAAAGAATTATAAGGCTGCTCACTAAGACCAAGTAGATTCTTCCTTGTAAGAAACAATTAATAAATAACAGCAAAAACTCCCCCAAAATTTGAAGAAAAAAAAAAATCTGAAAAAACCATATACCACAAGTTCTGTAGTGGAAATAGGCAGTCATGATTAACTGTGTGTATTCCTTATGGCAATAATTTAATTATACAGAGTAATGCTACACAGCTTTCAGAAAAGCTTCCTTCATTTACTAGGTAATCTACAAGCAATTTCCTTATATGGCTAAACAGAAACAACCCCTGGGATAAACTGGAAGATAAATGGCCTTTGAAACAGAAATCCTTGTAACTAACGGGAATAATAAAAGTCTTGCATCACCATTGTTACAGATTCCTTTCATATAAAGGTATTGCATTTTCTCCCGAGTGTGGTAAATCATCATCAAATCAGTAAAGGTGCTTACTGAATTTATGAAAAATAACAATGCAGCTTTACAGGGAAATGGGAGAAACAAATTAACAAGGCATTAAGGCCTTTTAGTTTTAAAAATTCTTTGAAATAACACCAAATAAAAAAAAACTCAAAAGCATTTATACTTAAGCTTGTTGTATGTTCAAGGTAAAAATTAAAACCTTTTTGTCAATATACAGACTATACAAAGATCTGGGAAAAAGAGATGAACTACCAACATAGTCTGGCTAAGAGCTCTGACTTAATTCTTACCTAAAATACTAATGAATTCTTGTAAGTATGAGAAGATGTGTCACCATATAGAACTTTCTTATTACTCAACTAATATGCCTTTCTTTACAGAAAAGCTAAACCCCACTGAAGTGAAGCCTTCAGCAGCAGTGACTACTCACAACTTTTTGGCAGAATTAATATGTTACAAAAATGTTTCTCGAAATTTGGTCCAACTCTTAACATTAAAGACAGAATATAATACTCATGATATATTTTTCTCTGCAAGAAAAAAATCCAACGCTGACAGTGTACACCTATTTTTAATTTACTATATATTAACTATAAATTTCTAAAAATCAGACCTTAGACATGAAAAAAACAAATCTTAATTTTGTTATAATTTGTCAATTTTCATTGACAGAATTAAAAAATAAAGAAAAAATACTTCTTAAAGTTTACACATGCTAAGTTCTAAGCACTACTTTTGATATTAAAAAAAGACAAATGAAGGACAAGCAGCAAGGAATGCTATTCGCGCTCTAGGGCAAAGCAGCTCAGAATCTGGCACAAAAAAAAAAAAGCTTAACTCAGTGGTTAGGATGACTTATCACTTAAAACCTTGTTTATGAAGAAAGTTCAAAATTTGCCATAGCCATAAAAGAAATAATTTTTAGAGCCACAGTTCAAGCTGACCCATAAATAAAACTACAATTATCCACATCTCTAGTGAAGTCCTATTAGAGAATTTCCAGTTGGGAAAATATTATAAATAATCTTTGCAATTTATAAAATATGAGACCTTACTGCTGCCCTTGGTGATTCCTGGTGGTGATACTTACCTGGCAACACTCCAGGCAGAAGATAACAGGCTAATGTAATCCTTCATTTTCTCCTCTTCCTGCATCTTTTCCCTTCTCACCATTCAAAGTTCATAGAAATCACAGTTTAGTGTGCCTTCATTTTTTTGCTCATAGAACATACTTAAAAGCATTCATAGATTTATTTGTTTGTTTCTTTGTTTATTATTAACCACATCAAAACCATTTTAGTGGCTTTTGGATGATATAAGGATTCAAGCTCTAGGAAATTAAATACTAGCTATACCTTACCCAGAACATTTCCTGCAGGTACTTCTTCAAGATCTTCAAGTTCTCTTCCCATAAGCAAATAGAGATTCTCCAACGTACAGCAAGTCATATGAGGTACTAATGGCAGATCATTTGTAGCAGAACACTGGGATGGCAGCTACACAGATTAAAATAACCAAACAACCAGTGTTGGAGACTTATCACTCAGTACTAATAAAAACTTTTTCCTCAAACCCTCAATGCATTCCAAAGTGAACAAATACATTCAAAAGCTTTTTCATTTTATAAGTTAGAAATTAAAAACATTATAGAAAATATTTTTCCCCCTCCAAAAATCCAGTTTTGTGACAAATGAGCAAATGTTACCAAGAAAATAAAAACTAATGCTTTCTTCAGTAATTTTTAGGTGTCTTACTACTCCTAGCTCACTTTGCATTGTCAGTGATAAAACACTTGAAAGTAAATTAATTCGTAAGTAATGACCTTCTATGATCACAATCTAAAAAACATTTAACACAATTTCTTTCAATACCATTATGCACCTTCCTGTTTCCCAAAAGCATTAGTTTTCCTTCACAAGTTTTCTTTGAATACAAGTATGCACATACTGGATTTATTGTAACTATTTTGAAAACACTGAGGTTTACAATGAGTTTATGGACAAAATACTAATACTAGCTATTACTACAATTATTTAAATCATTTAGGTTGAGTTTTGAGGGGTTTTTTGGTTGGTTGGTTGGGGTTTTGTTTTGGGGTTTTTTTGAGTAACAACATGTAAAAAGTGAAGTCACCGGTATTTCAAAGGAATCCCAAGTCATGTTAACAGTTCACTGTCACCTCTTACCTTATGCAAAGACTCAGCAGGATCATATTTTGGTCCTAAAACAAAGATCTTTTGCCCTCTTTGCACCACACCACTGAACACTCTAGCGAAAGCAATAAAAGACTCCTTGTTGTCTGCTTCCTGTTTCACTGCCTTTGAGGTCATGCCCTCTACTTGACCAGTGAGCTGTTGCTCTTCACCTAATCAAAGTTAGAAAAATATATGAAGTATGAAAGCAGTTCCTGCCTCATCATCTATGGGGAAAAAAAAAATCAATCACATTATCAACTTATCACATCTGGCAATACATTAAAAGACAGCAAGAATCTTTAACTCACAGCCCAGTCCTGTTGCTTATACACTGCTTTTGCACAAATTTATTACTAGGCTGTTTGCTTTTAAAGAAACAGTTGCTCTCAGAAAAGCTTAAAAGAATTAAAAGTTTCATCAACATAAAGTACACTAGTAACAAGTCCATAAGAAGGTTCTGGCAGGAAGCTATACAAACCTGAATCTTTCTTCCCTATACACAAGGGCAAACATCAATCATTGAACCTTTCTACTCAGGGTAAAAATTACTTAATTTTTCAGCAAAGCATCTCCTTCAAGCACCATCTATCTTTACTGACTTTTGAGACCAAGCACATTCTCGGGCTATAGGAACAGGTATCCATGTATTACAGCATTTATGAACTATTCAGCTTTCTCACAAATCCCTCCCTACTCTTCATTCAACTCCAGCTATTAAACTCTTTAGACTGGCATGTGAATGACTCTTTGTAAGGTACTCAGCCTTGACAGCAACTAAACAGTACTATGAAATATCCTCTGAGAAAAATAGGTAGCAGGGCATTACATACCTTTTGGATCACCAGTGTTGCCAGTTACTTCACATGAATTTTTACTTGGGGGCTTTTCTGACAGCTCCTTTCCTTGACTTGCTGCCAATTTTTCTGCATGCCTTCGTTTTGCAAGTTCACGACGATGAGCTATTTCTTCTTGAGTTAAAGGCCTACATTGTATTTTAAAACATCAGTATTTGGGAATGTCATTTATTTTTAAATAAATCAAATCACAGTAATTAGAATATGTATTTGGCATAAGTAAAAACTTATGCAGAAGGCCTTTTGTCCCCACAACACTATATATTCTAAGTCAGCTAAAATTAGCAAAGTCTTCCCATACCGTATTTAGGAAGAGGCCATCATGTTAAATTTCTGTTTATTTTGTTAAAATAAGTCAAGTTTCTCCCACAGACATGTGAATTCTTACTTTTTCAGAAAAGATTCAAGTCAATTTTCAGAATTGCTTTTTACATCATGTACAGTATGTTACCCTGAGCTAAGACTAAGCACACAGTATATAATCTAAACTTACCTATACCAAGAAAGTTAGAAAAAAAACAGTCTTCTCTTCAGGGATCAAAAAATGTCATTTTAAATTACTTGAGGTATCTTTATTATTTTTAAGGCAAGCGTTGAAATGCAGAGAAAAGTCTTTGTTTGTGGTAGCTACCTTTCCACAAAGTGAATAATTTCATAAAGGACAAAAGATTAAAAAGATAAAACAACAAAATAATTGTAATATTATTCTATCCACTCACTGGTAAACTCTGCCTTAAAGCAGAGTGCTTTAACAGAAGACGTAAAGCTATAAATAATAACAATTAAAGAATGACATTGTCATTCTTATCTAAAGCAACATAAACAGACTTGGGTTTAAATGCAACTCTTTTCCAGCATTTTAAACATCAACGTGAGTTACATGTATAGGAAATCTATCAGCAGTGACTGAAACTGTCCATTTAATTTTTAAATCTGGCCCTGAATAAAAACCTGTGATATGAGGTTATCTTCTAATTAATAAAGTCCAAACAAGGAAATTACTTCTAGTTAATAGTCATCTTCTCTTTCCAGTTGCCTCTTTGTTTCTATTAATTTCCTATATAAGAGATAAACCTGTAATCCTGCTATAATAATTACAGATACTCTTAAGAATAATCTATTCTGTTAAGTAATGGCAAGAGCAAAAGTTCCTCATGTGACATGCTGTCAGGTGCCTACATTAAAAAATAATCTTTATTACTATGGCTTAAAACCAGGAAAAAATAATTGTTAGGCTGATTTTTTTAATGATGGAACTGCAATATTTTAATTTTTTTGTGTTTTGTTTGTTTGTTTGTTTTAATTTTTTATTGGTTTGTTTTTATTTTATTTTATTGGGAGCAATGGAAGTTAAATATATCACTTTCCAGGATTAATACATATTTTATTTCCAAAACAATAACCATCACTTTTTTTATATTGCATGCATATTCCTAATGGAATTGAGACTCGAGAGAAGAAACTGAATTCTTTCCATCATAAAACATGGACAACACAAAAGACACAAAGCAATCACAAAAAGACACAAAAAAATCACAAAGCCTTAAACATCTTGACTTCAACTCAAGAAGGTGATCATTATCCCACAACAAGACCCCATCTACATGACGTGCCTTAACACCTGCATTTGCTCATGATGAGGGCAAAACCAGCATTTCTTAGTATTATGGTGGTTTAAGATTCTTTTAGTCAATTGTATCAATCACGCAGCCTGATGAACACAAAAAAAACTTCGTTAAAAACAAAGTGCCCTATTAGTAGCTTTAGCTCACTTAGTGGCCTTGGACGAGTCACTTCCTCTATTTAATTTCCTTGCTTACAAAAACATTTCAAGATTTCCTGAATAGCAATGGTAGTAATGAATGATAAGAGGAAGAAAACAGTGGGAAGCACAAGAGCAGTAATTTTTCATTACAGAACAGGCATATAAATATGATCTCTACCAAAAAAAAAAAATTTTTGAATCACATCCCCATGTCAACTATTCCACACTCCCTAACAAGGAAACAGCCCATCATTTAAGAGTCAAATTTTTTATGTGTAGCCAGTAGAAACTCTTCACGCTTACTCCAGCCTTAACTGGATTAATTAGGGGAGGAAAGCCCTGAACAGATTATGTGGCTAAAACCAACTGTCTGCCAGTAAAATAATTTTTTTTGTATATGATAACATGAACGCTTTACTGCATACAGCACATTCTACAGAAGACTTAATTTAAAAACTTCTTAATGAGACCCTTCTTTATATTAAAATTCTTGGAATTTGAAAAAGTCACTTTGAACAGTCATCATGCTTACCTTGAAACCAAATGTGCAACTCAAGAGAGTAAGAAAACTACACATAATTTAAAAGTCTCTAAAAATGACCTAAGAGAGGCCCCCAGGATAAAATGTCAGAATTTGAAGCACAGGCTTTCAGAACTCAGAACCTGGGACAGATACATTACGTCACAGAAAAAAAGTGAGACAAAATCAGCACTACAAACGTCTCAGCAACTTAATTTTTTTAAAAGAAGGAGGAAAAAGAAAAATCTCATATTATCATTGTGACAGAATTAAAAAAAAAAATATATGTAATTTGGGATAGTGCAGTATTTCTATTTGGTTTAGTTTATTGCAAGAGAGTGAGGCTTATCAATACAAAATGCAAAGCAGATGGTGGAAAAGAACTTTATGATAATTCTTTTTTTCCTGAAGGCAGCTGCTCAAAGCTATTTAAGGGTTTGGAATGTCTGAAAAATTCCCAGAGGACAGAGATTGATAGGGAAAGCACAGATGAGACAGCCAAGGGTGTCATAAATGCAATCTATGTATGATGGCATAGTAAACACATGAGAACATATGTACACATTCCAACATATTTTATTGTAAAAAATACTTTTCATTTGTGTAAATAATCCTGAGCATAAAAGGAAAAAAGTTTGGGTTTTTTCCCCTTTACATGGTATTTTAAAAAATATCAGTATATTTAGGTGTCAGATAGCCCTCATCACAAAAGGTACCTGAAAATTCTGAATGCACTGGTGTAAGTTGCAATACATATAAGGAAAGTCAAATATATTCTCCATTTGATAAAAAGCAGATTGAGTGTAGGTGGGACTTTAGCTAGTAGGTACAACCTAAACTTCCATCCTGGTTTCTGTCAGCATCAATTTCTATAAAATCAGTCACTCCCAGTAGCATCATTAGAAACCACAAAAAGATAACGTTATCAAATACATCCTTATATAGAATTGTACACACTCAAGCAGAACATCGAACAAGATTAATGCACATAAAGCACTAGATCTGCAATAAATCCAGTTTTAAATTATACCCTGATTTATTCAATTTATCCAGTTGGCAAAACCAATAAGAAAGGGAAATCGATTTTGAACAAATGGTGCCCAAACCAGAAGAAAGATTCTCTACTCTTCATCCCTGTTATATTTCTTCCCTCTCCCTTTTTTCACTCCATAAGAATCTACAGCCTCATCATATTGGCAGGAAAAAAAAAAAAAAAAAAAAAAAAAGGGACGATGCAGTCACACAAAAAGTAAATGAGAATTTGGAAGGAGAAAAACCAAGAGAGATTCCCTACTGCCAGAGAGATGCTACAGCATCCAGACACCATACACATGAACTAGGCACAAATATAGAGCATACACATGAACCAGGCACAAGTATAGAGCTGACATTATTACTAAACCTCAACTGTGTGGTAAACAATCACTATGGAAACAGTAATGTGAAAAAGCATATAATATACAAACTATTAACATTTATTAGATTGTTGATTAAATGTATCAAATTTCAGGTAATGGAAGCAAGCTACTGCAGACTTCTTTATTTCCACATTCCCCCAGGACAACTCATTTAGTCCAAACTGAAAGAAAAAAGTTCTTCATGCAATCAATCCACTGAATATGATAGCTTTTCTATCCTTTCATGTTATCAAAGAGAGACTTCATTCCAAGATATTTCAAAAATTTATGGTGAATAGTCAAAAATAAAAAAACAAAACTGAACTCTTAGTATTAAAGACAGTGTTATGTTTATCTTTTAAACCTTTAATTTTTAAAATTCTGAAGGTTAAAAAAAACCACCACAGTCAACTAATTTTCAAAAGATGGATTGTACCATCAACAAGTGTCTGAGATGCATCTCCAGAATCATTGTTCATGGCTTAGAAGTGGCTGAGAATACTTCCCCTCCATAGATTTTTACCAGTTTAAATTCTAAGAGCTCACGGACACATGCTTGACTTCATGAAATTAAGAGGATAATTTCTGTTAACATATTTAAATTAAGTAACTTAGAGAGATCCTTCTGAATTAATCTTCGTGACTCTGCTCTTCAGAATTAAGTTCTAGTTAAATCATTGTCTGCTGTTCTTCTCACCATCTGGCACTCAAAGACTTCTGACAACAGCATCCCTAAGGACAACTCTCTCAAGCACAGCTTGTTTGCTACAGTTCAGTACAGAATATGTCCAGCAATCTTCCTATTCATCCATTTCTGGAATGAACTGTCTAATGTCTACAGAACTATTTCTATTCACAAACCAGTGTACAACTACTAAGATTATTTCCTATCTTTTCTATTGCAACTGAAAGCACTAAGCAATTCACAGTCAAAATAAACATGTATACACAAAATGACTAACTGAAAATTATCCAAATCGGACTTTCCATAAACTGGCATACAAGGATCTTACAGGGCTCCTGCGAAAGGCAATACTCTATAGCAGTTTCATATTAGATTATATAGCAATTAACATTCATTCTGAGATACGTAATGAAACTAAGATATCAACTATCAAGCTGTCATACACTGCCTTGAAAAAAAAAATTGACTGATATAGTGAACCTTAATTTATCTCACATAATAAACGTTCAATAAAGAGAGAAGACACTTGAAGCAAAACTTTTCCAGGATGATACAAGCTTTTCTCTCTTAAGCTCACTATTAGACAAAATAAACTCTGTCCAAAGAGCCAAATTTCATCCATTACTACATATTCCTCTCTTAGATCAGTTCCAAAGGTGTTAGCTGGATTCAGATGTAAACTGTTAGAATTAAATGTATTTCACAACCATAAGTAGAGGTTTTAATTTCTGAAAAGTGTACATTACCCTATTAATTATAAAGTAGGCACCATCTTAAGATGTTAACCTGTAAATCTGACAGGCTGTTCAGATGACTCATGCCATATTAATTTCTAATGCCCTAACTACAATTTAGAACAAACTATTAATGCAAACAGAAGATGACAGGTTCAGATCACACTGATGTCACTGAATGCCATATTGCCTTTAAACATAAAAATTAATATATCTGCCAGATAGTCATTTCTTACATAGCTTGGAACTTTATAAATGTTCTTACAATCTGTTTGCCTACTCTTTCCAAACAAAAAATTTCAGAAAATCTTTCTCTGATTTGCTTGGAATTAGCAAATAATTTCAGAAGTTCGGACAGAATAAATTGAAAAACAAAAGATGTTTGCACAATTCTCATTTCTTGAGAAAACATGATAAAGACTCAGGGGCACACTGGTACTATATAGAAGTCAAATTTCAAATCTTTCCAAAGTAAGATAAATATAAAACTGCCAACCTGTTGTAATTTGATGCCAAATTATTTTACATGTATTCTACTATTGTAACAGCTGACAAATTTTGCTCTTTAAAGAGCAAAAGCATAACATAGCAGTTTTAGTACAGAATCCATTAATTTTTAAGGTAACCTTCTAGCATATATTACTTGCCAACAGTAGTCTCAAAGGAGGATGTTTTAATTAAAAATACAACCTTTGTTATCATTTACTGTACACCCTGGACTTCAAAGACACTTTTGCTTTTCCCAACCTATGTTTAAAGAGTATGACAAGCAGATGGTGGAAATAAGGCAAACTGTAAGAAATGCAAAGTAGATTTGCAGCTTCTAAGAAATTTTTTTAAAGGTAACACACTACCTCAACAAAAGAAAAGAAATAAGAGTTTCTCTAAGGAGAAACTACAACCAAGTTACAATGCATACATTTCTGTTCTGAAAGCGTCACCCCCTCAAAAAAACAAAAATAAAAATGGAGCTGGCCATACACATATTATGAACTGCAATACGTGACAAATTTATTCGGAATATTCTGTTGTCCTTTTGGAGAATTTCTTCTGTCTTTTAGAGGATTAAAAGTTTGACACATGGCATGTTAACTACACATGTAAAACAGCTCCCTTCCTGAAGCGGGATAACCAAGGAGAATAGAAAAAACCCACCAAGAAAAACTAAGATGAGTATCAGAGGAGACATGGAAGGAGAGTCTATCCATGAAGCAGAGTGCTCATGAGCAAGTGACAAAATGAAAAAAAATTTAAAACCCCAAAACAAAACAGCACAACCAACCAGGACTTGCAGTAGCAAGCTTTTCCTGTTTTGTCATTTTTACTAAAATCTTGAAAATATGTCCAAGACTCTCTGTGTCTGGTGTATGTAAAAGCCACCTTTGCCTCTGTGTTACATCCTCATCACATGAAATAATCTCAACTCTCCCAACAATTATCATTATCAGTCATAAAACAGCCAGAAAGCAAGGGCCTCAGCGTTGTCTCCTCTGCTATCTGGAGTCTATATCCAGGAAAGCAGACAAAGCAGGAATGGTGCTGCTGCTGTGCTACACCAGTACCTGAGCAAGAACTCTTGGTTCACTTACATTTAAGGGCAGAATGAAAAGCAAAACTGCACCACCTAGTGTCTGGTCAATCCATAACTGCAATGCATCTTTTCCCTGAATTCAAACTTAACTGCAAGAAAGATTCATAGATAAGCGTGGTAAGAAAAAATTGAAGTCTGGGAAGTGTGAAAAATCTAAGATAGTGGTAAAGCTTTCAAATATTACTACAGCAACAGTACCATTTTTTGCACAAAGACTTAACAGTCTCAATTAGTCTAATTAGTAGAAAGATTAATTTAGTAGAAAAATTAATATTTTCTATAATACTGTCACACTACAGTCCCGGAGAAAACATAAAATGGCCAGAGAATACAAAAGCTGACTACTGAAAATGCCCCAGAGGCTTGGAGGGATGAAAAGTTAAGAGACATTCTTATAAACTCAACAGAAAAGTACCTTTCTTCTGTAAAAAAGCAGATGGCTTTAGCTAAAAGTAGCACAGTTAAGTACATCAGGGAAATTAAATAAAGAAGGATCTACCCCTCAAAAAAACATAAGATGGTCATTAAACAGTAACGTAACCAAAAAAAGAAAATACTCTTCCAAACCTCCCAGAAGAAAATCTTTTTAAATGCATCAATGCTTTCATTTCACTGCAAAAAGTTAGTCACGCTCTAGATGACTTTAATTAACCCATTTTACTTTGCACTTGCAATGAACTAGCTGATCACTTAGCTATTATGCCAGATTTGATGGGAAGTGCTTCTTGGTATAAACCCATGCTCTTATGATCATGCCAACCTTACTGAAAAACTAAGCAAGCATTACAACTCGCCTTATTTTCAACCAAAGATCCTGAAACAGCATACAATGTAGGCATTGGGATGACACATTTGGACAAAAGTACTGTTTCTGTTTTACAAATTTGCTACATCTTCTAAAGCTAGTACAATTAAACAAATAATCTTGAACAGATTCAGAGTACCTGTACTTGCTGAAAATATTTTATTGCAACTCAAGATTTCATTAATTATTTTCTAGGTCTATAAAAATTTACCCACTTTTGCAACATAACTTTTCTAAATTTATCTAATACAGATCTGAAAGTTAAAACGTTACATCTTCTTACCTTGGTTTATTGTGTGGTAATGCCTTTGCATCAACAGCAAACATTTTGGAAACAAAAACAATAACCGGGGCTGTTCCTTCACTACTGCATTTCATAAAAGCTGAAGAAACATAAAAGGAACTCATTTGCACATTTTTTTCCCAACAGTATGGACAAAACTATGGGTTTCCATTAATTTTATAGGAATTACTTTTTATTTCCTATTTCAATGGATAATATGCTAATGATGAATTAACAGGAAAAGCAGAAAAGTTGTGGGGTTTTTTTGTTTTGTTTTGTATTTTTACTGCCTATAGCCAAGTCTGATCACTGAACGTAGTCTTTCCAGACCCTACTACAATTTTTTAGTACAGGACCTGGTGATTATCAAACATCCTCTTGCTTACTTCTGCATATAAATATCGCTATATTCAACACAACAGCATCTGAATGTAACCCTTGTTGAGGTTAAAGTTGGAAACTCTGCCAGTACTGGACAGGAAATCATGATCTCATTGAAGTCAATGGCAAAACTTAAGCTAACTTCAAAATATCACAATTTCCTATCTTCATTAAACACTCTGGGTAACATCACATATTTGTTGTCCTGGAAGTCTTTTGGCTCTTGTTTTTATTCTGTCATCTTTTAACATTTTGGATTATTATTAAATAACTAAGAAATCGAGTTGTAACTTGAGCTATAGAATTGTTGAAAACAAGAACAATGTTTGTAGTAGCAGCCCAGCTACATCTTACTAGCTTCTTTTTAGTACAGAAACTACTTAGCAATACATTCAACAAAAAATGTTTTTTATTTTAAAGTACAAAAAAGTTGGTCCTTGTTTATCAATATACTTGTGAAAATGAAATCCAAACTCAACCCCAACTGCCGAAAAATTAATTATTTTAATATAGAAGTTGGGAAAATACTCGATTCCAAATCACACAGTAACTTCCGCTGGTTAGAACTAAAACCAAGTATTAACTTCTATCCTTCCATAATCTCCAGTTTCAGAGTCTTAGACATTCCATTACATAGAGCTTGAGTTGTCTAAAACCCACGATATATGGGATTGAAGAAAAACGTGTGGCCATAAAAGTAACACATTATACTATGACACGTCACAGACAAGCATCAACAAGTTAGTATGAGTAAAACAAATATAAATCTAGGGAGAGATTACTACACAAAGACAAACAAAACCACCAAGACAGAAACAACGTTGATGTTAACTGGGAGACCATCTACTCACCACTTTTCAGCTCCTGAGTTTCTGGTGGCAAAGAATCAAATGTTCTAGCTCCAACACACATCAGCTTTTCTACTCTCTCTGCAGTGATGTCAAGAGGACTGGGAAGTTTATTACACACCATGGCTAAAAAACATTGCTAAGGATATATATTTATATATTTCCTTACTGAATGCAACTAAAAGGAAGACAAATCATTTCAATGTTTGTTTCTTTAAATCAACCTCATGCACAAATTGCGAGCAACCACAGATAGATAAAATCCATCTCTCTTTGTTACAGTGCATACAGCTCCCTCTCAAGTCAGCAACAATTTCTGATGCTTACCCAAAGACAGAATGGATAGTTAAGTAGGGGTGGCTCACCCTACATGCATCTGGGAAAATAAGAATAGCACAATTGGGATATGATTTATAGAATTAATTAGTTCAGCAAATACATCACTAATTTATGCATACCTACTATAACATGTATTATATTATAAACAAAAAGAATGTTCATTCCTACTATAATATGTATTGTATTATAAACAAAAAGAATGTCTACACAGCAAACAGTAAAGGCTGATCTTGGATCAAGATTGTGTATGCCTAAAACGTAACACCAGATCCTTACAGAAGCTCATGGACAGAAGACCTAAGATACTACTTCAAAAGGAGATCTACCTATCAATCAGGAAAAACATTAATATTTTTATATAAAATTACATAAGTGTGTTGTTAAACAACCTCCAACTTCTTAATTTATTTTAAAAGAAAATGTGTGCAAAAGCCTGAAGTTGGTAGGCTAACTGTAGATACATAATATTACAAGTGAGAAAACAGGTCCAGATAGCATTGGCACAGATAAGAAAGAGAGAGAACAAATCATACCAAATCACACATTGAAATATCTGAGCACTCTTTGAAGTCTGAGAACTGCTAACAGAACAAAAATTATTATCTTCCTTAAGGATACAGAGGACTGCATCAGATATTGGTAGCCACTGACTACAAATGGCATTAAGCTGAACTTTAGGGTCTGCATGCCGTGACTCCCGTGCACCAATTTTCAATCCCAAAGAGGTGACTATCTTTTCAATTTTTTCTTTGTCTCTGCAAGGAAAATAATAAATAGATAAAAAAAACACAGCAGCAATACACAATAAGCATCTGCAACGTTTCTTGTTTGAGTATTAAAAAAAAAAAAAAATGACCGTAGCACATGGATCCTCTCACCTTTTCATAACAGCTTCATACAGACTCCATATGTTGTCCAGCACCAGCTGCACGAACAAAGGTTTCTTTCCTTTTGACTGGTAGAATATAAAGATACAGCTAATTACCAGCAATTTCTTATTTTTAGAATAGTCTTAAGACTGCAGTTCTAACTGATCATTTTTCATAAGAAGCACATAAAACCTTTTATCAAAATCAACGCAGCTACCTGTTTATACACAAGATCACTACTTCAACAGTCTCTCTTTGAAAAATGGTATAAGGCACAAAATAAACATGAAATTTTGAACTGAATGACAAGGGTTTCAAATTCAGAAAAAGAGCCTGATAAATATGGAACATGTCTACCTTGAACATGGTTATCGCCCTTTTTATAACTATCAATCTTCACCTATGAAAACACACCAAAAAATATCATTATATGAAAATAGGGAAAACTCTCTCTCAACTTTTAGTGGTGGGAATACTTAATGCAAGAAAGGTGTAGTTTTCAGGCCAGGATTTCAGTGTAGCATTCAATGGGATTTCACTAAAGCAAAAAAAAAA
>JANIJG010004720.1:0-70598 GCA_024611175.1 Megaceryle torquata | reverse complement strand
ATTTCACTCTGCAGAAATATCAGCTACAAACATATACTAAATACTAAAAGCTCGGACAAAAAAAGTATTTAGAAAATTAACACAAAGTATTATCTCTGAAAAATTAGAAACTCCCAAGCAGTAAACACTGTTTTAGAGAAATTTTCCTCTCCACCTCTCTTCATATACCCCAATGTTTTTCTAGCCGAGATACATAACCTGGAAGTATATCAGAGAGTAAACTCCCATGGCAAACAGCCCAAATAGAAGTATTTTTTGCTAAACTCCCGAAACAGAGAAATAAATCATTTTGCTGACACATTTGTATGAAATTTAATTCTATCTGCAGAGAGATTATCAGAGGAAAAAAAATCATGAAAGAAAGATAACTATATGAGACTCGCTCTTACAAAAATAATCATTATATTCACCTACCATTTAAGAACAGCATGCCTGCTTTCTCATTACAGAAGTGATCATAGGGTGTTTATGACTAAGCACTTATATAAGAATGTAGTTCTGTAATGTATAAAATCTTAACAGTTGATCATTTACTTGCAAATATCAAGCAGGTTGATCTAAAGAAATGGCTTCTGAATTGCTTTTGAGTTTATAATTGTACTTATTGTAACAAAGTACATCATCTCCTTCAAGAAACATTTTTCTTAATGTTTAGCTTTCATTGTCAGCATACTTAGAATACTAATGCTAATCCTGGGTCACCTCTGAACTTCCCAAAACAAAAACTTAGCTTCTTGGTCTCATTTATTCCCAGCCAGAGGCTTTGTCAATACTCAAAACAGAATTAAGCTGCAAATCGCCCAATCTTATCCACGCAGGACAAAACCACAAGATAGATCAAAGTAATTTCAACATCTCTGAAATAAAATGTTCACATTCTCACTCTGAACTTGAGCAAGTTTGTAACAGTTGTATCCCAAATACTCCACAGAACAACAGTTTACTACTGCAATCCATTTTTTCTATGGAATGGCAATGAAAAGTTACAAGTCAGGAAAGCTAAAGCCTACAGAAATCAAAATACTGTCTGTGATGTTCAGGGAGAAGAGTAACTGTGGGCACCAGATGGGAATGGAGGACTTCAGATGTGTGTTAATGTGCAAATCACCAAAGGCATCAGAAAAACCCCTCTAGCCTTTGGAAATGAAAATGTCTCCACACACATCCTCTGTGAAAAGATCTGTTTCAGACTAAAGAACATGTCGGAAATCAAAGATTTGGTTTCTATTTCCTTATATACTTATACTTTAATTTTTCTTTTTTATAAATTATGATTTTCATGACTAATAAGTAAACTAAAATGCCCCATTTTATTTTCCCTTTCCTCTCCAGAAATAAGAAATGTTTATGTTATACTACAAATGCATGGAACCTCAAGAGCTTGACTTGGACTTAAAAATCCTGGAGCTGACTGGTTTTTTAAAGGTTTTGCAATACTAAAGACATGCACTGTATTACTGACTAGGTCTTTTTAATTATATTTTCATGGTGAAGACAACAACTCCACCTTGTGGCTGACAATAAGAACTTGTGTAATCTTTACACTAGCCTGCTGCCCTATGAAATTAACTACTAAGAACAGGACTGAAAAACAGAACTGATCACAAGGTCAAATACAGTAATCCTGAAATTTTTTATGCAACTATTCTATCCCCAAGTTTTACATTTGCCTAAACATTTCCGCAATCTTCTTTCGTAACTGCTGCATAAAGGCAAGGTAAGAGGAGGTAAGAAATGCACCTGAATGAAAACAGCTCAATTAAGACTGATGAGCATAAACACCTGAGGACAAAGACATGTTCTGAGGACAAGTCAAAGCCCAGTACAGAAAAAACAGATCACTCAGAACTGTACTGAACCAAAATGAACAGCTGAAACTGCTCCCCTTGATGCCAGTTGCCTGCCTTATGATTGTTATGAATGTAACCACCCCTGTAGCTGGAACACCCAATCTACCTGTGAAAGAGCTCCTACACTGCCACAGATTTTGGCCTAGTTAATGTCAGCAATTGATAAAATACTAAGTTTCTTAGGCTAGGCTGGACATTACAGTAGAATCAGTAGCTTCTATGGAAGTAAAATGTGCCCCTGTCACATAGATGACAACGCAGATAGTATTTTCAGCTGTCCAGTGCTAATAGTATATTAGAACTAATTATATATAGTTGTGTATCACAGAAAAACAAAAAGCATCTTTAGAAATGGGAAGCAACTGAACTTTAACTGCAGTAATAAATTGTAAAACAAAAACACACACACAAAAAAAAGAACCAACAACAACAAAGAAAAAAACCACAAAACATAAAAACCAGTCAGTAACTAATTCCTAGACTTACCCAAAACCCCAGCCATCAATTGCACTGGCAAACACTACATTTCCATGGTCAGGTGAAAAATAAAGATGTGAGTCATCAGTATCTTCCAATCCAGCACTCCAGTCATAAATTTGATCTCCTGGTGCAGTGTCTGGAATAGTCTCGCTTTCCATTTCTTTCTCAGCTCTTTCTTCTAGGACTTTAGAGGTAAAGAGTGCTCCGGTGACAGCATTGATCTACAGAAGGATATGTAAAAATCCCCTAAGATTTGTTCACTCTTGCACAACCCTTGCAATTAAAATGCAACTAACCCCATACTCCAAAATATAAAAGAGAGTGGTTTTTATGTGTACCTGTGATTCATTATGCAATCTGAAACACAGACCTTGTCTATCTAAGTCTGCCCCTTTGAAGACAACAGGATTTTGATGGGTGCACCATTTCAACTTAAACACTATATACTTTTAAAGTCTGTCAGCTACATCAGGATTGAGTTGGGATATAGATATCATGTGTAATGCATTTTGTCTCTCAGAACAAGGAACAGTGAAATAGGAACTTGTTATTGACAACAAACAACAAAGGAGAGCAAAGGGAAACCAGGTAGATAAGTGGTTAGAAGTAAGCTCTGAGGGGAAAAAAAAAAAAGTTTGAAGGCAACTTAACTTACAACTTAAAGATGATTTAACTTTATTCCTGCATAAATCCTTTTATATCAGAGGCAATCTAAAGATATTATTTGCCTACCTCCAATGAAGTTTAAGCAATTCAATGGGAAGAACAAAACATTTAGCTTATTTTATCTAAAAATGATGACTCCTCCTGATGAACTGTCAGGAGTCATTTAATACTCTTTCCTCTATCATGGGCATTCTGAATGAACGTCAAAACCAACTAGAAATAACATCTATCTCAATGTTAAAAATTAGGCTAGATGTTACAGTACTTGATCCCACCAAGCATGAGAAAAATGGTTCTGCTGCACTAAATTCATTGCAGCTGTAAGGCAAGGAAAATTAGTGTCTCTCTCTATTCAAGAATGGAGAAAAGGGGGAAGGAAAAAACCTCAACCAAAACTGCTGTATGAACATGACTCTATAGCATGAATACCTGTTCTAAGATATTCTTAAGGTGCAAATATGCTTCCTGAGGGGTGAGCTTGAGCTCCACAATCAAGCGATCAATTTTATTAATCACCAAGACTGGACGAATATTTTCTAGCCATGCTTGCCGTAGAACTGCTTGAGTCTGTTAAGAAGGAAATAGTTCAAAAAAATCCATTACAGAAAATCTGATATCACAAAAGAGATGAAATGTGAAAGAAAACAGTAATGCAGTTCTAATATTTAATTAAATGTATAATAAAGGACAGGTTGACATTCAAATCAGAAATTTGTCTCCCACAGTAGTGTTAGTTATTGCACAATTCTGCAGAATGACAGAATTTCACAGCAAAAATATCCACAACAACAAAATAATCCCTCTTTATAGAAGGAAGTCATGAAAAAATCCCAATCTCAATATTGCACATTTTTTTCCACTTCGATACATAAAAAGCATACATAAAGATATTAATTTCCTTAAGACATTTAATTATTGTCTATACAAATGTTCCATTAACTGAAAAATTGCATACTCACTGTTTCAACCCTACATCACTACACCCCCTCACCACTGTTGTTCAGTTTTTCAACACAACTATGAAACTAACCCTCTTTCATACCTCAAGTACATGGTCATTTAGTAGAAGTTTTACAAAATCTCTTAAAATAGCTCATCTCTTATTGCTACATAATACACTTAAGACTTTGCTTACTCTGCCTTCTCTACCTTCTTTCTCTATTTAATATACTTTATTTCACCTGTGGACAGACTCCTTCAACAGCATCCACCACTATGATGCAACCATCACAGAGTCGGACAGCAGTAGATACTTCTGAAGAAAAATCCACGTGCCCTGGGGAGTCTATTAAATTAATCAGATACTCCTGATCACCTAGGATCAAACAATAAATTAATATTTCAGAACAGTTTTCAAAAATACTCTTTCAGCCACCTGGTTACACTGCTTAAGCTATTACTAATTGTAAAGGAGCAAACCTGCAGTAACCATTACACTTAAGAAAAACTGCAGGTCAGGAAGATTGTCAGGGGCATAACATTAAATGACTTGTGCCTAATTGGGTTTAATTTCACTCTTAATGTCAATCTTCATTTTTCAATGCCCAACTACCTCCAGAAAACTAAAAACAAAACCACATCAAAGAACCGAACAAAAACCCTAACCCAGAACAAGCCCATATTGGCATTACAAATAGATCACTAGCTAAAACACAAATCAACTGCATTACGGTCTGCATCTTAAGGATAAATTATGACAGACTATCATGAAAATAAACCCTACATTCTTGAGAAAATGCCTCATTTTAACCTTGTCATTTTTTAAAAAACATACATTTGACTCCATATTACTAAAATAGCTTCAATACAGAAGTTTTCAATATTTTCTACAATACTCCTCCCAAAAAAATCTGCTTAACGGAGACCCCAGTCAACTTTTGACAAACTCACCACATTTATCATCAGCCGTAATCGAAACAGAATCATACAACTTTCCTGTTTAAGAAGTTGTATTAAAGCCTAAATTTCAAGCAACATGTATAAAAGGGTCTAACCATTAAAAGTA
Source organism: Megaceryle torquata (assembly GCA_024611175.1). Classification (NCBI taxonomy): domain Eukaryota; kingdom Metazoa; phylum Chordata; class Aves; order Coraciiformes; family Cerylidae; genus Megaceryle; species Megaceryle torquata. Next base: position 65,597 of record JANIJG010004720.1, on the reverse strand, counting down.
AGGTCATTTCAGAGTCAACAATAAACCAGCCACAGTTTATAACACATAGCTGAAGATCACTGATTTAAACTATTTTTTTTATAATCAGCTGTAGCCAAAATAGAAAGAATAATGGTGTCTCTTCTGTTCATATACTTTTTCTATTATTCTTCTTTTCCTGCACAAATGTATTTTATGTTTTTCATTTACCTAGCTGGGGATAAGACTGGTGAGGAACATGAAGTTATAACAAAGAGGAGACTGTAACTATGCTATAAAAAAAATACTCTGAATGATTTATAGCAGGGTATAACAGGCATTTTGGCATAGAAGATCACACTTTACAAAATAATGGTTTTTGAAATAACATCTTGCCCCTTAGTGACATTATTTCAAGATTTAAGATGAAAATAGAAAGATTTACATCTAAAATAAAAAGATAAAAGCAACTGCTCTAATTGCCTCTGCTGAGAGATACGATTCAAGATGGTTTTCCTAACCCTGAGATGGAACTTGATTATCTTGATTAACAGTTGAATACACGCCTGTCTTTGCAGAATCATGGTCTAACACTGAGAAACACAAAAGTAAAAGTTGCATACAAAAACTTCTCAACAGCAACAATGAAGTGACAGGGAAAACTGACAAAAAAAAAAATGTTTATACTTGCCAGCATCAACAACTCACCTTTCACAAAGTGTAATGAAATTGCACTAGATTTCATCGTTATTCCACGGATCTGTTCATCTTCTCTGCTGTCTAGATATCTCAGCTGAGTACAAAACCAGAAGAACAGGTGGTAAATCTGTAGAATTATCTTCACAAGTTACTCAACTATCAAAGAGTATAACTGCGTGAAAATGTGCTTTAGCGAGACTAGGAAAGGAATTTCCTTAATCATCACTGATCTGCAATCCCACCACGTACGCACCAGAACTTTATTTAAAATGACAGTGTAACTCTACCTTTCCTGCCAAGCGGCTAGAGATGATTCCATTGCTAGATATTAGACAATCAGCTAGAGTAGTTTTGCCTGAAAAGAAAAATAAATTACTTAGTTTAAATTAATACAGACAACAGAAAAAGATGCAACAATATTATGAATGCTGACAACATTTGTGTTCTAAGATATCAACATTAATAAAGGCTTTAAAATGCCAGAAAAACTACAACGTAACTTTAAAAAAAATAAATCAAATTCTTTAACTTCACCTGTTAAGTGAATACAGATTTATCTTTGATGAGTGGGTGCAACCGTATCTGTCACGACCAGAAAAGCAGTTGAAATAACAAACATTACCTCAGGACCTCAATATATCATACAATTAGACAACAGATCCACGTCATAAAATGAGCATATACATTTGCACCTACCTAACAAACATCTTCCATTAAGTAAACACTGAAATACTACAGCCTACCTCATACAGACACATATTAAATTCATGCATCACAGAAATTGAAAACCATCAGTTTCAACTATTACAAATTATTACAGTGAAATGCTCTCATGTTCTGAAAGATAAGCTGCATCGAGATAAAAGAAATTGCATAAAACAAATTTACTTCTTAGAATCAGGAACAGTTTAAAGCTAAATCCGTGAAAACCTGCTGCTTTAGAAGTACCCAAAATATCTCACAATCATTTAAAGTAACACAGACACAACCTTTCCTCACAGGGTTCTACTGGTCACAGACCCCTCTCTTACCGTGATCCACATGGGCTAATATACAGATATTCCTGATTCCAGAAGTCTTCTTCTGGAGGCCAACCATCTTTCCCACACTTGTGAGCACCATGGCTAGTTAGTTCTGTAAAAATGGAGCAAAGTATTTCATTCGGGAATTTAGGAAACTTAAGAAACAGGTTTTAGTGTTTTTTGGTTGGTTGGTTGGTTAGTTTGTTTGTTTTTAATTGCCTAAGTTGTGATTAGAGCTATTCATAGGGAAACCTCCTCTGACACATGGACGCGTGTCGCGTTCCTCTGACACCATCTGGAAACGCCTCGGACACCAGAAACGTAACAAAGCACGGGGCACGTTGGTATTTCTGCCAGGAATGCGGAGGTTGGGTTCGGTCAGTTTCCCGGTGCGTCTGCACACGGAGTCGCCTCGGCTCTCCCCACGCGAAGGTGCGCAGGCGGCAACAACCTCACGCTTTACACTCAAGGCGCGCAAACGCGGGGGCTTTCCCCTCCGTCCCCCGTTTCGGTTTCGTCATGCCCATTCCCCACTCGCCCCCTCCAGCGGGAATCGCCAGAGCCCCCGCCGAGCTTCCCCCGGCGCCTCTACAGGCCCTCCCACGCTTCGGTCGCGCACAGCCGCCCCAAGGACCGGTGCCCCTGGAGAGGGCCGCGGACCTTTCCCCGCGGCGTTTGCCCACCGGGACCCGCCGCGGTGCCGCTCGGGGCCGGGGCTGCCATTAGGGCCGGGCTGAGGCGGGGAAGGGACTAAGCAGCGGGGGTTGCCCCGCCCGCGCGCCGGCTCCACCACTCTGGGCGCGCCGAGCCAGTCCCGCGCTACTCTCCCGCCACACGCGTGTGTCCCGTGTCACGTCGTTTCCACCCGCGCGTAACGTCCCCTCACGGGGAGGGGAGCACGGCACCGTGACTCCTGCCCTACCGGCGCCACGCCGCCTGCTCCCGGAAGCCCGCGCCAGCCGTTCCTCCCCCGCCCCGTCCCGCCCTCCCCAGTGCGTGACGCCGGACGGAAGCCGGCTGAGGCCGCGCACCGCCGGGACGCCGCCGTTGCCGGGCGACGGAGCGCTTCCGTAGTTACCGCGGCGGAGAGGCCGCAGGGAGCATGAAGTCGCCGCGGTGCCTGTGCGAGATCTGTACCTGCGGGTAAGCAGCCCCGCGAGCCGCCGCCGGCTGCGGGGAGAGGGTGGGAACTTCGGGGCCCGGGAGGGTGTCCCCGCGAGAAAGATAGCGGCTGATATCATTCCTCCCCCCCCCAGCACTGCCAACGCCGCCCCTCATCTTGTCCCGCTCCCCAGCTATCCCGGATTGCACGGGGACTCCCAGGCTCGATTACGGCGAATGTTTTTAGCAGTGGGAAGGCAAAAACTGGGCAACATTCCCATTTCTTTTTTCAGTTTCTGGCTTCCTTTTTTCTAATAGGGATCTCCTCATTAAATATAAAACAATAGTTTTCTGTTTAAATCATGTGTGGGGAAAAAGCAGATCTGAAATGAATTAAGCTAGAAAAGAATGGAGGCAGTCTTTCCAAGGCACCTAGGCTGAGCCTCAGGATCAGGCTTTTCCATAAAGCAGAGCCAACTTTCACTGAGGGGCTGCACCAAAGGAACCTTCACAAGATCTCTCGCTAAATCAACCTTGACAGAAACCTGCACAAGTACTGCAGTGTTTAAATAGGTAGAACGGCTTCTCATCCAGTGTTACGCTCCACCGTGAAGGGAAGCCCCCCTATTGGTCTTCTCCAGTCTTTACACTGGGGAACATAAAGTTTACATTCAGTGATCCCATATGGAGATAGAGAGTTTATTACTGCAGTATAGCCTCTTTGGCTCAGGGAGCCCAGTGTGAGACGGTACTGCACGCAATTATTTTTTGTTTAAAATTATGATTACAGGTCTATAAGCAATATTATCAATGCTAAAAAATTCACAAGTCAGGTTTCCCAAAATCATAAGGGATTTGAACCTCACAAAATTTAGATACATTTTTATACATTTGTAGTCAATACTGTTAATATGTTTAATTTCTTCTCTGTCTACTTAAGAAACAAACAAACAAACAAAAAACCCGCACACAAAAAAATCCTAGATTTCATAAGATTCTCAAAGATCCAGTCTTTGACATTAAAAATAATAATAATAATAACTCTGTACAGTATACAACTATATACTAGGAGAGTCATAAGACCAGGAGAGTGTGATCACTATCTTTTGCAAGTATAGGGACAACCCTATGGCTGCAAAGCTCCCCATGACCTACAGGTCTCATACTGAGGTCTCTGTAGCAGGCACACTCCTTCAGGAAATCAATCTATCTATTCATCAGCCACTTTTTTTTTTTTTTTTTTTTTTTTTTTAATTTGTTGACAGAGATGAGGGAGCAGGGAGTGTGTAAAGCTTCTAATGTTCTTTTTAGCAAAGGCTGTGGGTGTAGCTTGCCCCATTAAGTTGTTTCAAAAGTCCTAGATTAATGAAGAGTTGGAACACATTGTTTTCATGATGAGATAACAAATCTGGCTAAGGTTCAAGTATAAAGATGATAACACAATCTGACAGCACAAAATGAGGTTCAACTCAACTGAAAATTCTCGATTTAAAACCCCAGTTTAATAATATGAATAATTGAATGAAGCATGCACAGAACTCATGGCTTAAAATAAACACCACTGAAGGTTTTACAGTCAATAAAATCTTAAGCCATTATTGGTTTAGGCAGCACATTGTGTTTTCTTCAGTGTCATTATAGTGTTTCTTTTTAGGTGAAGACTGGTTGCTTGGCAGTGTTACCTGGATATCACAACACATACACATCTTACAATGAGATTTCAAAGCAAAGAAAAAATATCTAGTATTTTATAGAAGTTATAATTCAGCTATTTGCAGGAAACTTTGCAGACATTTAATTACTGATAAATTTTAAATAATAAAGGAAAAATATTTCACAGCTGTTTACAGAAGAAGCAGCACACTGAAAAATTCTACAAATTCAGGGGTGGAAAGTCAGTAAAGCAGAACTTTATTTTGCATTCTCTGTAAAAAGGGAACTGAGAAGAAATTCTAAAATTCCAGAATGAACTTTATTTTGCATTGTAATACACACAAACCACTCATTAAAGGATTACATCTTAGTGTAGTGTTTATATTTAGGACTTGCAGTCTTGTGCTATTAATCAAATAATTGTTAAAAGGTTTTTAATAATATTTTTAATAGATTCCTTATTAGACTGAATCACTTTCTGTGCCTACTAGGTGACATTTTTGTACAAAATCAACAAATAATTGTAATGCCAAAACCCGCTGGAAGTGGACCCAGTGCTGAGCAGGCTCAAAGATCAATTTACGAGCTAGGTCCATTGCTGGGGACTTCTCCATTTTTAATAACTGATATAATTTCTAACCTCTTGAGCTTAAGATTTTTGAAATAGCCTAAGATGCTACCAAGGTGATGTGATGATTATTTTCAAGCTGCTATGGTAGATATGTAAGTTTGGTTGAAGGATTTTTTTTTAATAGACCACAAAAATGTTCTCAAAACTACACTGTGTAATGTCTGGATTCTGTATTGTTTCTTAAGATATTCTAGATCCAGTTCTTATTTTAGAAGCGGTATAGATTTAATGTGGAGAGAGTATGAGTGAGTCTTATTTGGGATTGGATTCGTAAAGAAAAGGAAATATTTTTATTTTCTTATTTCCCTTAGGTTCCAAATGTGTTAGTACAAGAGAAAATTTACCTCCTGCTAGCAAGTACAGTTAGGCTTCAGATCACTGGCACAATAGAAATGTCTAACAGCAAATACAGGATGTTGAATCTGGCTTCCAAAGGAAGCCTGTGAGGTAGATGAACTCTCTGCACTCAAGAGTAGTGTAGGTCTACTATAAAAGATAATTACAGCATACAAAAGCATAGAAGTTTAATTTGGAGATATAAACAACTGCTTTATCTTCTTTTCAATTTGTCGTCCTTTCTACATTTACTGCCCTTTTGTTATCATTATCATAAAAATTTAGATTCCTGAATAAATGTAAGTTAAAAGGAAAGAGGAAGACTTCTATAAAATATGGAATATTTAAACCTTCATACTGGCCACATGTAAATACACACAAACCCAATAAAACCTACCAGCTTTCCTGTCAACACTAGGAAAGTAGATGGCTCTCAAAATCAGTGCCCACACAATTTCTGTCTTTCAGACCATAACATGTGCACTGGCAGTTAAAAAAAAAAAAACAACTCTGAGTTGTGGTTTTGGTTGGTTGGTTGGTTTTTAATTATTTGATGATGATGATGATAAAACATTAAACTTTTCTCATTTTTGTCTAGTTCTCTGGGAGGAAAATGCTTTGTGGGAAAATTTCAAGGCTCTTTCTAGCATCGTATAAAAAACATTGTATGTATGCCAGATCTTAAATAAGTGAAATTCAGCATCATTCTGTTAAAAAAATCAGTGACAGTTTGGCACTAGAGAGCCCACATACTGTCAGTTTTATTTAGCTGAGAGTCTGTTCAGACCTAATGCAAGCCACGATATAGCCAGTCTCCCTCAAAGAAGGGAAAGAAGAATAATCCATCAAAGCAGGCATCAGTTAGTCATGGCGAAGGCATATTCTCACCTAATTAATATCAATTATCAGTAACTCTTGGGTTGAACTTAAGATAGCTACAAATAAAAAGTTTAAAGTAATCAAGGGCTCAAGGAGTTCTGGCCAAATTGTAAGCAAGATATTTCATTTATCAGAGCTGTAATCTGTTTTCTCTGACAATTCTTAGCATCCTCTCTGAAGAGCTGTGATGCCCTATGTCATCAGTTTTATAAAGTTATTATTTAAATGAAAACTTTTGGTTTAGCAGTTGGACAACATCCAAAAGTAGATTTATTGTTAAACAAAAAAAAAAATCTAATCTGTTCTCCAAGTCAAATTCACATTAATATTAAGGTAATTTTATGTTGCCTTTTAGGCCCACCAAAAGTTCTTTCACAGCAGAGTAGGATGTAGGATCTTCCTGAGCCATCTCCTCTGACTCCAAGTAATTTTGTGCATAGTTAGCAGCTGTTCACAAATATTTCATATGCTAGAAATGACTGGGATAAAGGCCATTTTTGATTCAGCAATGAATTCTAACGCAGTTACAAAAACTTCTTTCCTTGGATAGATACTCTAAATTGCTTTCAGCTCTGTGTTGAACCTACCAAGAACTACAGGCTGAGTCTGCAAGTAATTACTTTTCTACTATCTGTTTGTAGCATGATCATTCAACAATACAAGGGATATACTGACAATATTGCTTAGAAAATAGTGAGAGTTAAGTCTTAAAAAGACTGGTGATACCAGAGCACAGAAGGTGTTTTATTTTTTGTCTTCTGGATCAACTTATGGCAAACTTAAGACTGTCAAAATGAAGTTTTTGTAGATGAATATTGTTCCAAACTCCTTTGAATTGTATGCCTAAAATAGGTGAAGAACATTATAATTTGATACCCTATATTTCAACTAGCTTTCGAAACATACATTTGATGATTTTTGTCTCTGCTTAGCTGTTACTTTTAGATGCTACAGTGGCACACCATATGCAGTTTACACTTACTGAAAAAATATTACTAAGGTGGTAACTGAATTTCATGAAAATGCAGCAGAAGGCACACACAGTGATGAAAAGTAGCATCCACTCATCTCCTTGTTTTCCTGTCTTTTCTGTTCTTTCCCTCTTCCTTTTTCATTTCCTTTCTGTGTTCTGGGTATGTCTCTCAATCATTACTATCAGCTGACTTGACAGAAAAGCAGCAAACACCCAAAGCTTTGAAAGGATCTGGCTTCTTAGACAGGGCTACTTTATCTCCCATTTATTGAACTACTGAGCTGGCAAAGTCAGGCAGCCCAAACTAATACCAGCTTTAGAGATCTCCAATTCCAGTTAACTTCTTTTAGTGTTATTTATTTATTTATTTATTTTACTTTTCCCAACAAGAGTGCTTCATGTCTGTTTCTGTATTCTATTTTACCTTGCTTTATTTTTTTTCCCTTTTGGTATTCAGTTCTAGCTAAATTTCTCTACAGACCTTTGAATTATTCCTTGGGTCTCTAGCTTCCTGGAACTTGAGTTTCTTTGTAACCAGTAAGAGCTGTACACTTTTACCCTTCTTGGTTTTTAGGTATTTTTGCTTTTCATGTACAGAATTTAACAAAACTCATCTGTTTAAAATAATATTACTTGTTATTTCTGTTTGCTTATATCTGAACCAGTTTTGCAAGCTGTCAGCCACAAGTAGGATGAATATCTTTCATTATAGAGCTTCTTAAAGAAGAGTTCAAATAATAATCATATCTGCCAAAATAAAATTTTTAAATTATGCTTCAAAGAAATTACCAGAGAGATGTTAGTGCATTATGCAAATCAGAATGAATATAACAAGATTTTCAAAGTACAGTAGAAAATGTGTACATTTCAATTTCATGCAGAAAGGTACAAGCAATAAATTAGGTCATGATAGACCTCTTAACACCTTTTAACACAATAGTGTCATTAAAATAGGCAGCACTGATAAGCACATGTAATAGAAATAAAATTTACTAAGAGATGTCATTACTTCTGAATGAACATAGTTCGGAGATAGAAGATTTAGTCTTTGAAAAAAAGGGTTGAAAAGTCAGAAATGTCGTGCAGAGCACTAGAAGTGCTGATCAGATTTCACACCACTAAAACTTTAATCAAAAGGGGCTACTCAAGAGTTGTGGTGAAAATAGGTGAAAAAGAAGACTAGTCATGTTATTAAAGATTAAAAAAAGAGAGAGGAATGTGTGTCTTGGTGGTAAGATCAACACTATCCATCCTTTGTGTTCCATACTAACGGAGGCCTGACTCACATGTTTATAACTGTTTATTACTGTGTTCATGTACTGTGCTCTGGGGCCTATGCCATCAGCTCAATACTGTGTGTTTTTATCACTCGGAAAAGATTTTAAATACAAACTACTGACACTGTTCCATCTTCCCCATTTGTTACTCACTCCCAGTCGATAGGGTATGGCTTTTCCCCTTCAATGAAACTATTGAACATGATTTCATCTGATGTGTTTTACCCAGGCGCCATCGCTGCCCTCATAAACCCACAAGGATTTATGATAATGGACAACAGCCATGCCTCACAACAGAGTATGTGGAGAAGTATCCCAAGTATAGCAACATCTCTCCTCCCCGGAGCCTTAAGCCGAAACAAGAGTACCAAGTGCATCGTGGGAAAATGGAAGGAATTACAACATTTAAGTAAACATTTTAAAGCAGTGTGTTTTAAAATTACTCCATAAAGTTTCTCATACTTTCTTTTTTAAGGACAGCCTGAACATTGTATTGCAATCTTTTTAAAAGGCAATCATCACATCCTTAAGACTTTTAGCATATTTAAAAGTACAAATTATTAGTGTAGAAATAGTTGCCACAACAGGTCATAAAAAAATAGCAAAGGACACATAGAACAAGATTTGCTTTCTTCACAGCATCATTTAACCTGTAAAGATAATTTAAAATTTTTGTCCTTTCAACCTATTCTGGAAATCTAGGTCTCATCAAGCCTGAAAAAGTTGGCAAGCTGGGGAACTTTCTGTAATACAGAAAGTGTGTGAAATCTGAGATAGTGGGAAAATGAAACCTTAAGAAAAAGGAACAGAGATTATTTTTATTCAGACATAATAAGGTCAAATGCAATTCTGCAAGATTGGTTGCATATTGCATACACTGTTTAAACACCTACATATGTAATATACACCCTTTTAATGCAGTGTGCTATATAAAAACAGTGAAACAGTGTTTCTGATTATATTCCATTCTCATGCAATTAGTAAAAGCTGCCACTTGTAATAATTTGATCATAGCTCTGCTTCTGCTTTATGGATCATTTCTTTGTAAAATTACAGCAACTTTTTCTAGTCTCCTTGAAGTTATTTTAAATAATATTTTTAAACTGGTTATGAGACTCAGAGCATTGAAAAAGTTGCTTCACAATCTATCTAACTTTGAATAAAGGCTATATCATACATCAGAGACTCTAGATTTATGTACTATGATATTTTTTGCTCCTTGCTATACCTCTCACATATGGCATCAAATTGATTTTTCAGAGTAAACATTGTAAATCATTGCTTTTCCATATAATGGAAAAATGATAAAAGTGACTCCAACAGGGAAAAAAAAAGTTTTTTAACCAGTGTGTTTTTTTCCCCCCAATTCAGATCTGATTATTTACCATATGATATTGTGAAGCGACATTTCCAGGTACAAGAAGAATACAAACCAAAAACGGGAAAGATAGAACTGGGAACCACATACCAGAAAGATTATAATGCTCATAAAATACAACCAGTGACATTAGTAAGACCTCTAGAGAGAAAACACACTACAAGAGGAAAATTGGATACCATACCAACCTATCAAGGTAATAATGTATGCCATCTTTAGAAAGAGAAATAACCAAGATGAAGGTAGCATTCTGAATTCTCTATATTAGAAACTGTATTTCTTAGTTTGGGCAAGAGAATAAGACTGAACAGAAAGCAGGTGATAATGCCCAAGATGTTCAGTACTCCAGTTGTTTAGAAGTGACATTTAGTGGTTCTAAATGAATAGCCTTCACTAATGTTTTCTTGCCTAGAAGGAAAGAAATTCTAACATACACTTGGTTAGGCTATCTTAGGAAAAAATGGGTTGTAAAGTGCCAATATATCTTTCAGATAGTTTTAGCTCATGTAACACAAGTTTTTCCACAGAGTAGGTCAAGAGTTGATTTTAGATTTCTGTCCTCTGTACTGCATAGCTACATATCATCCTACTAATGACCTGTTTTGATGCAAATTATTCTATGACAAATGGTCAGCTCAAAGGCACTACATCTTTTAAGTTATTCTGGCAAGTGACCTTGATAGACTTTATACCAATAGAACATTTTATACATGCATTACTGAATTTGTTACATGTACTGCATTGTAGCCCCAGTTAAAAGTAAGTAGAGATAAAGTGAGATATGATCTACTAGAACGATAAAAATCAAGATGTTCCTGATTAAGAGGTACAGTGGTATTTTGAAAAGATAGTTGAAATAATGAGAAATAGATATGGCAACTAAAAGAGGTAGTTAGAATGCTTTGTGCAAAATGGGCAGAGGAGAGAGTGCAGTAACAGAAAGAGATGGAAGGAAAATTTAGTAAAAAAGGCTCTTCATTAAAACCCAAGAGTTATATTTCACTAGCTTCTATAAAAACTGGGGCCTATGCTAGATAGTAAAACATTTCTAGGAAATGCACTCTATTTATATTTATTAACTGTAAATCATTTAGTAAGACATTTAAATATTTCTATTTAACCTGCATGTAATTAGTAAGTTAGCAAGTCATTCTTTCTTAACTTAGCAAAGACTTAGCCTGGTCTCAGCATACAACTAAATCAGGATGCAAGTGCTTTGTTTAAAATGTATGTTAGCAGTTCAGCAGGGAATAAGGATCAAGGAGTGAAAAAACACTGAAGCTGAAGTAAACACAGTTATTGCAAGACAAGAAATTTATTTCAACTGCCTGTGAAGAAGTTAAGACTGGACAGTAATTTCTGTAACTATAGCAGAACAGTGTATTAGTAAAAACCAACCAACCAACCAACCAAAACCAAAGCACCAAACAAACACAGGCAAAGCAAAAAAATAAATCCTAATAAGCTTTAAGATTACATACTGTTGATACAGAAATTGAGAATTCTTCCAGTCAGCAGTAAACATCACCCACTGACCTGTAAGGTACCTTTCAGTCTTGTATGTTAGCATAAGCTTCCAAGTAAAATATAAGATATTGTATATAAAACTTGTATATGACCATTTTCTGTACAGAACACACACTACATACATACATGGAACATTTTCTATTTCCTTGAGGAAATAGTCAAAGTAGGGCATCGCATCCACTTTTTTTGTCTGTTTTTTTATCACACCAATAACAGAAGACACATATCACACACACGAAGATAACATCATCATTCTCACATCCATTTTCTTTGTTTTGCAAAATTTAATACCAGAAGAATTTAGCTTAATTTTAAAGGAATTGTCTTAAGTAATAACACTTGTATGGTGAAGTTCTGTTTTTGCCTTAAAGATGACTATAGGTCATGGGAAGTTCAAAGAAGGGAACCTTGTAAAGTGGAGCATATATACCACCCACCTACAGAGAAGTTTGGAAATTCTACTACATTTCAAGATGACTTTGTTCCTAGGGAACTGAATCCCACACAAAGTTTTAAACCTCCTTGTGTAGCCAAGCTTTCAGATGAGCCTTTTGATAACACCACTAGCCATCGCACTTCTTACATAGCTCATCAGCTGGAACCAAAATTTGTAAGATCAAAAGAAGAGTACAAGCCAAGCAACCAACCCTTTGAAGATCTCACAACCCACCGGAATGATTTTAAAGGGTTACCTGGGCAACTTGCAAAAAGCTGTAAGCCTGAAAATGCAGAAGTCAGATCCAATGGTCATTTTAATGGAGTCACTGAATTCCAGGATCGCTTTCAGCCATGGTTGGTCTCTTTGCCCGAAGTCCGCAAAATAAAAGAGTATGTTCCACCCCCAGGCAACATGGATTTTAACTCCACCAGCCATCTTGATTACATTAAGCATGAGATTTCTCCTGCTGTCCCAATAAGACCAGTTTCTAATAGAAGAAGAACCAATGCCCCTTTTCAAGGGAATACTACTACAAAAGAAGACTTTAAAGCTTGGGGCAGCTGTCGGCAAGAGCTTATTAAGAAACAACAGGAAATTCCACAACCCACGGGAAAGTTTTATGATTTAACTACATTTAAGTCTCATTACATACCACATCAGATCATTCCAGCTCCAAGTTTCAAACCTGTACATGCTATAGTTCCCAATTCAGCTCCTTTTCAAGATGAAACTATGTATCGCCTAGAATATACTCCAAAGAAACAAGAGATCTGCCCAGCAAATTACCCATCTCCTCCAGGTTATGTCTATGTAAACACAGATTCTCGTGGTCACAAGTTCTTCCGACAGCTTATTCCAGAGTTTTCTAAGTCAAACAGTAATCCTATTCCAAAGGAAGTAGCTGTTGTGTCATAATACTTAAATGCAATATTTCAAGCGCCCTGGTGAAATAATTGGAATCATACTTCAGTTTTTCATTAAATAACACTGAAAGCAAATTAAATAATGCAAATTCTGCTTTTAAGAGCATTCAAACTAATAACTTGAAGAAAATCAAAGCAAAAGCATAAGTTTATTAAAAGACCAATATAGATTTCCAAATTTTTGTAAGAATGATGTATCTTACATGGCAACTATTTTTTTTATCATGTATTCTATTTTCCTTGACTTGCCATATTTCATTATGCTTTATCTCAAGCATATGTATTGTACATTTAGTTCTTTTAGATTTTATGCAAATCAAATGGCTGTGTTTGCAAAATAGCAAGTATCTTTTGATCATAACCTTTTTTCATAGCAAGCAAATAAGGCTATAATATTCTAAATAATTAGCTCATCAGTCCAGTATTTAATCTCATTAATACTTTGAGTAATCTGAGAAGAATTTTTGCTTTGCCTTTTGCTGCTCAAATCTTAAGATAGCAACCCATGACACCTAGACATTTCTAAAAACATAGTTTTAGCTTTAGCCATGATTACTTTCCCTTCATTCAATTCTGAGGAGTATAAAGGTCACACTGTAATTTCTGATAGCAATTAACAAGATGTAACCTTGCTCTTTTTCTGTACACGTACTTGAAATCGCTCAGACATAAAAAGAAGGTCATTAGACTCCGTTTCCCAATTTCCCTGAGAGTGTTTTTTCAGCCTTACTTAGAAAGAAAACAAAGCTGATGCAAAGCTTTGGACACTCTGACACACTAAGTGTGTGTCCTCCCCATCTGAGTAGTTTTTAAACCCAGTATGCAAATTCAATCCACTTTCTCAAAGAGGTTTCACAGATGATTGTTTTCAAGTTTCTAAGTTAAATAGTGAGGAAGCAGAGAGAATGAGGCTCAAAACATTAACTTAAATCCACTGCAGTTTTTGATCCTGCCATCTGATTTTTAAAGCTGAACAGCCTGTTATTACTGCCAAAGCTCACCGAAGAGGCAGTCTGAAGGGGAAAATGGCAGAAAACTATAAAGGCTTATTTAGAGATAACAGAAAATAGTATAAACTCGGTTAAAAAAAATATATCTATATCAGCAAAGATGCAGAAATCTCTAGACAGCCTGGCCTCACTCTGCTGTTCAAAGAATTACTTGTTACAAATAAAGAAACGTTTTTTAAATTTTTTTTTAATAGAAAGTGTACATGCAACATTATGCTTCTGTATGAAATATTTAGTATTTTCTCTAGGTATCTTACCTGATTTTGGGAAATCTAGATTGAATTGATTTCTATTCTGTTATGTTCATAATTTAAGCAAATCCCAATGAATCATTCTATGATTAACAGTATTACCATATTCTATCACAGTACTCCAGTATGATTTTTTTTTTCTCAGTGTTTGTTGTGTTTCTTGTATGATTGGCATAGGGCAGTCATTTGGGTTCTGAAAGATTATGTGCTCATACTTCATAAACCAAATCACCAATAAAAGGACTAAGATCAATGATGGAAACAGAATGAAAGCATGAACTGGATTACATGCAAGGAAGAAAGCTGAACTGAGCATATTAGCTGTGCGTGAAAGCAGTGCAGAGAGAGCTCCAGACATTGTTAAAGCATCACATACTTTTATTTTTTGTCTTTGTAGTGTGTTTTTGTAATACAACTTACCCTGTTAATGAAACAACAATTAAATTAAACTTCTCTCTGAAGGTTATTCATGTCCAGAGCTGGTAAAGACATGTTTTGGATTGGGAATGAATAAGGGCAGTGTAAAGGTGTGATATCCTAAAAGTAGGACAGGAAAAAGCCCAATTCATTGTCATCCTTCTGTACCAGAGAAGAAAACAAGCTACAAACACCCTTTTCTTTATGAACCTTGAGTCATTCTCTGTCCACAACTGAGGACACAAAGTCAAACTGCACAGTTACACCCACCTGAGTCCATATTCTACACACAATCTTAGTACCTCATGGGAAGTTTACATTCTCCTATACAAGCTCCTAATATCCTCAAGCTCTCTGTTTTAGGAGGAAGAGAACTAACAGAGAAGTGCAATCTGAATTCACGAAGCCTGAGTGTTCTGCTGAGAATTGCTCCTCCTCTGGGTCTGTGAGTGAGCCCAGATGCTTTTCGTAATTCTCACAGCTGTTTTTTTTTCATTCTTAATCAATTCTCCCCTTAAGTTATGGAAAGTCATTTGCTGCCATCTGCCAGCACAGTACAAAATTTTTTGAGAGGAAGATGAGGGCATAATCAGATACATTTAACTGCTTCCCTGTAGATGCTTTTGAAGACTCTTTTAGGGTGGACGGGGTGTGTTTCCTTTCATTTTGCCCTTAATGTTTTCCCCTAAGTTTAATAGTGAAAGAGAGAAGCCTTCATTAGAGTTGAAAGAGCCACACCCTACTGACTGTACTTCCAGGAAAAGCATCAAATGAATCCTCCAGTCAGTATTCCATACTTGAAGTCAACTTGTACATAAACAACATATTACTGAAATGCAGACAAAATTGACATCAGGCTGGAAAACAAATATTTCTCAAAATAATGCTGTTAAAAAGGCATTTTCTGATGTCACGCTAAACTGAGATGTAAAAGTGGAAAAGTTACTCATAGATTTAAATGCTACTGTAAAAGTGCTTTTCAAGCACTACACTATGCACTGCATGGTCCACAGAACTGCTGGACAGATTTTGTTTGCTTTTTAAAGACTGCACAGACAGGATGCATTGGTGGCACAAAAGGAAAATTAAACAGACCCACACACCTTTGCCAATGTTACCATCTCGGATAAATCTGAAACACCACCATTTCATTGCTAGACACTTAATTTTTTTTAAGGCTTTTCTTGCTCATATTATTTATGAGATTCTTCTTTCTAAAGACTGTTACACATATTGGATATTCTGAAACATGTTTTTTTCATGCAGCTGTTCTCATCATACACTACATATAAAACATAGAGCTGTTCTATTGGTTCTAAATGAACTCTGCTTGGTGCAGTATGTGAAAGCCTGGCAAAGAAACGTAACTATCCCACCTTTTTACAGAAATAAGCTGTCAAAAATAAGAAACAATCTTAGCTTTTTAAAAAATCCTACCATTACAGACATGGTAACCTCATAAAAAAACACTTGGAATGAAAGCATAGCTACTATGAAAATCATGGTAATAAACCACCTCTGGATAATCACAGTGTTGAATAACCAAACTAGACTTTTATTTCAGAAATATCAAAACTACGTTGAAGAAAGCTAAAATCTTCAGTTACTGGAGAAGCAATAAAATAATCTACAGAGGAATGTCATGCCAATTGCAGTAACAAACATTTACAGCACTGGTTCTGTATAGCATGCATACTTAACTAACGACAAAGCACTAAAAAGAAAGGCTATGTGTTAACATTCAAAAACTTTAAATATGAAGGAAAAACATGAATAAGAAATTTTGGTAATAAGAAAAAATATATGTCCAAAAATCTTTATTAAACACTGTACAAAACAAAATATTGCACTTTTAAATCAGACAATAAATATCTACAAAAGTATCTTACAAATGTTTTCTTTTAATTTAAAAA
This sequence comes from Megaceryle torquata, assembly GCA_024611175.1. Taxonomy (NCBI): domain Eukaryota; kingdom Metazoa; phylum Chordata; class Aves; order Coraciiformes; family Cerylidae; genus Megaceryle; species Megaceryle torquata. Next base: position 49,210 of record JANIJG010004720.1, on the reverse strand, counting down.
AACTGCTTAAACAATCAAGACCCATTGTTGATTAAAAAGGTAATGATCAGGAATATCCTCTCCTTGCAGTCAGCCTTGGACACAATAGTCCACATTAAACATTTTCTGTACAGTAGTGCTAGTCTAAATTTCAGTGATACAAACCCATTGTGCAGGAAAGCCTTTCTAAAACTGTTCTTACAGCATACCCACTAATTAGCATGTAATGTAGTTCAATAATGTAACACAAGATCCCAGTCAATACAAGCATTCAGGCCTCCAATATGTGCAGTAGCTTGGAAACTACAAAAGGAAAAAACATCTATCTGCTGCCTCCTATGGGTTTCTCTCTGCTTACAGCCCTAATTAGACAATCTGCAATAGGGGAAATAATTTACCTGGGAATATCACAATCAGAATTTATCAACTAGCAAAAGATTCAAATTATTTATGGTTATGAAGAAAAGTAATCTCAGTGGAAAACTGCTCAAAAGAAGATTTCTTGCACTTGCCTATCTTCATAATTAATAATTCTTCTTTGGTCATTTTTCCACATTAACAGGGGGAAAAAATATAATCAAGACAGAAAATCTGACAGACACGTTTGGCCTGTTATTGGCTCCCCATTTGCCTTGATGTGCAAGAGAACAATGTTCACAAATGTTTAATTAACAGCTCGGATAAGGAAGCCTTGTGTATAATTTAAAATCAGTAGAAACATCTAGTCATGCCAGAACTCCAACTGTACTTTCATGACTAGAGCAGAAAAATAGAAGCAAGGGAAAAATGACACCTCATTTATTCAAAATAGATCTGTTGCTGTTTTGAAAATTGCACTAGTATTTCCAATGTCTTTTACTGCATACACATCGATACAAGCATGAAAAATTGAATGTACTTCTGTGTATCCATCTGACAGCTAGTATCTGTAAAACATATCCTGTGAGATCAACCCTTAAGCTCAAGCTGTTCATGAGAATGAAGACAATGACAAAAATTTTACAGATACAAGCCACAGCTTCCACAAATTTAAAAATTGTGTTAAATTCTTTAAAACAATAAAACCAAAACCTAGGAGACAATAGATGCTACATTCCAAAATTCCTCTAAGAATTTTGTGACTGTTTTTCTCCAAAGTTAAGGACAGTAAGCAATACCTGGTACTTTTAGATAATGCTTTTTCCCCTGATAAAATTATAAAGTAATGGCCTGTAAAATTTTACAGATGATATGCCATGTTATTATCTTCCTAATCTAGACAAGAAAACTGTTTTAAACATTAAAAGTTCCATTGCAGACTGTATACTAAAAGTTCCCAGAAAAGATACCCTCCCTGTCCAGCATATTTTTCATTAGCCCCCTGTTTCCATTGAACTGTTATGACTAATGTCTTATTTACAAGTATATACTTTGAACAGGCTACTTTAATGAACCTCTCTTCTCACTTCTTCACTGCAGCATCATGAACATTCCACGGAAGAGTTATATTTCTTGACATGATTGACAACATCTCTGTTTGTAGATGTCTATCAAGCATAACTTTAGTTGCTTTACAAATGTACAGTAGTGAGTTGTATCCTTGCATTCGCCTTCTGAAAAATATATTTAAACATTAAAAGGCTTTATAATTCAGAAAAGTTAAATACTAGAATTTACCTTTGCAATTGTAAATGACTGATAGATTCCTGGTAGGTCTGTAATTATTCTACTTAGCATTTCTGGCAACACTGGATTCAAAGCTAAACTAGGTCACAGACAAGAGGTATGATCTCACTGCATTCATTTACCTATTGTCTGTTTCAGAAAACTATCCCATCTTTCAGGAATTAAGAGCTCGCTGAGGCTTATGAGTCACATCGGGCACAGTCACGTAGGGAGGTTTGCACGAAACTACTTCCGAAATATCCTGTTTCTGAAAGTGCTTTTGAGGCTTTAATATCAAACTGGCCTACTCAGAGAAAAATAACCCTAGCATTATGAAGTGCTCCTTGGAGAGGATAGTCTTACCTTTGATGTACAATCAAATGCTTGCAGAATCATTAGTGTACAACTGTGAGTCACTTTCTAATATAACTGCTACAAACTATTACTATACTCATATATAAATAAACATTTACATACTGCCACAGGATGTGACATTGCAGTGTTGCCAGGTCACTGGTCTTTTCCTCCATCCACAATACTGATCAGCCACAGGTTTGTTATTCTTTCTGTGTACACAATACACTTGTCTTGACTGAAATCCACTCCCACAGTCCACACTGCAAGGCCTCCAAGGGCCTGTCCGCCAATAGACATCACATGCCTCTGAAGAACAGTTTCTTCTGACAGGAGACCTGTGGAGGAATATAAATGGCAGTTGAATGTTTACTTTTGTGCTAAACCCTTAATCACAGAATGACAGAACCAATGTTGGAAGGGACTTCTGGCAGCTGATTAGTTCACACTGTGCTCGTAGCATTAGTCAACTAGACTGCACTATTCAAGACAGTCCATTTTTAGTATCTCCAAGGATGGAGACTCCATAACCTTTCTGAGTAAATGGTTCTAATGTTTGAGAATGCTCAGAGAAAAAAAAAACAACTTTTTTGCTATATTTAGATTGAATTTCCTATATTTAATTTTGTGCTCATTCCTTATGCCCCACTCATGAGGAAACAGAATACAAGGCTGTTTCTTTAAACCAGTCCCATATTCCTGGAACAGAAGAAAATGTTACCTCTAGGAAAACTTAACTGACTGAAATGCTGCATATTGGATGCTGCAAGATGTTCTGCGCATAACGCAAGTAATATTTCTAGGCTGACACTAAACCTCCTCAAACATGAAGCTGACAAAGTGAAATCCTGGCTCCTAGCAGTAAATAGACGTTTCACCATGTACTTCAGTGGAGCCAAAAGTTCACTGTGTGTGCAGCAAAAATGCTTTAATATGCTCACAGTTCTATGTCAAGAAATATGAAGAGCTGGGTTCAGCAATCTAGAAACAAAGTAACAATGCCATGTATGTAACTGTTACCCACTTATTCCCTGCTCTTTATTGCCCTACCTACAAATTTGGCCTCTAACCGTGTTTTGTGCCCTTAGATCCTCACGTTAGTTTTGTCTTTAATTCAATGTTTTTGAGATTAGGGTGGTTTATAGACAGTGCCATCCACCCATGTGCTGCAGCACAACCCCAGGTGAATCTGCTGATTAAGTTTCTGTGGAGGTGTAAAGCCTGTACTTTTGTAATGATAAGTTGTTTAAAGACAGTAAAACAGAGTTCTTACAAAGAATGTGTACTTTGAAGTAAAAAGTCACGCCTTCTCAATCATTCAGTTCTTACATATCTCATACATACCTCAACAGTACATATGTGAATTGAAATCTATTTATTCAGAGTAGTAGACCTTACTTCAGTAATCATAAACCCATAAACCAATTTACATGGTCCACAAACCAATTTACATGGTCCACAAAATAAGGAAAATTTTTATTTTATAAAATCTGGGCAGCAGTAGACCAGAATAAAAAGCTAGTATCAGAAGGGACCTAGTTCAGCAGTTATAAAAAAATCATGGCAGATCACTCCGATTTCTACTTTCTTTCTGGGATTCCAGATTCTCTCACTTTGCCATTAGCACAGTGGAGGATGCCAATCAAATCCTTGTCTTCCTGAATTCATCCGGTGTATACAGAGGAATGACTGTCACTACCTCCTTTCCTCGTTTGTTATGCAAGAATTTGCACATTTAAACTGCATTGACAAACCTGTATCTTTAATTTGATCACCTAAAGAATCTAACTTATACTGCTTCAAACTGTATACCTCTTTCTTTCATCACAAGAAGAGTTTGGCACCAAAGATCCATTACGAAGTTGACATATAAAGTGATGATTCTGTAAACCTAGAGGGTGGGCTACACAGCGACCAGAACACTAAAAAGCGAGAGAAAAAGATGAGGGGAGAGAAAAAGAAATGACCATGTTAATAACAGAATTACCCTTCTAAGCAGTTACTCAGTTACACAACTCCATCATAATTATTGATCTGCATTTCTCCTTGAACCCCATCACACCTCTGCTCAGGTACGGCCTAGATATTTCGGATTCTCTGTGTGCAATTTTGCCAAGATACTGACTTTCCTACCTATTCATAAAGCTAAATCCGTTGTCTACGCTCACATCATTTCACTCCTAGTGCTACAACACTCTTTCTGTAGCTCTGACAATCACAAACTTGCCTTGCTAATACCTGTATCAGGAACACAGCAACAGTAATTCTCTTGGTACATTACTTTCCTCATTGAACAGTAAATACTGTGTTAATAATTAAAAAAAAAAAGCAAACAACATATCAATATGAATACAAGTTTACTGCACAAATGAACAAACAAAATATAAGAAAGCAGAGGTCTGTGTATTAAAAATTGCAGCAACTGCTTTTGAAGCACATATATCTTTCTTTGGGGACTTAATGAGTACACCTATGCAAACTGTCTTCCTCTAAGACTGCAATAAAAGCTATATAGCAGCTTAAAAAATGGAATACGTAGTAATGGATTAGCTTATAGAATACAGTGAAATTAATGCTCAGGTTTCAGATCACATCTTCAACAAATAAAACTAGCTCATACATCACAACAACAACAAAAAACCCAACAAGATTTGTAATTCACTGGTCTGAAAGGTAATTACAACTAGTGACATATAGCTCTTCCTTTGTGCAAGAGAACAGATGTTCAGCCAATGGTTTGATGACACTGATACACTTTTATAATAAGAGTTTCCAGACAAAGTCTGTAACTTACCTGTCCTTTCGTCTGTACTGTCCCCGCTGTGCACAAATGACCCATACAGGGTTTCCTTCCCGCAGGACGATCTCTTTGTATACAAGCACCTGGGAGCACTTTCATCACAATGCCATTGGCTTTTACTTGTTGACAAGTTATTTGTCTGTAGCGAAATCCATTGCCACAAGATGCAGAGCACTCTGACCACGGACTAGTTACCCACCTACAGGATGCAGAGACAAATTTATAGCAATGATGAAAGCATCTCAAACTTGCTGGTAGTTTTCAGCGATCTACTTGCAAATAAATGTCAAAGACTCTGTCATTTTAAGTTTTAGATGTGAGAAAAGGTAGAATCAGCTTTTTCTGTTGTTCAGCAAGATCTTTTAAATTTGGTTAATTGATCACTTCTGAGGTAACTGTGGCTCAGTATACACTAACAGAAGCTACACTGCTTGTTACACAAAAGGTTATACTAGGTAAAGCCTATAGACCCTGCTGGATTTAACATTTCTGCAGGAAGGACAGTGTACTTTTCTGTAACAGAAAATAAATGGTACTGATTTAGTTACTGCTGAGGTGACAGGTATCATAACTCATCCACATTTACTATATCAAGATCTTGCTAGATAATGGCTCAAGCAGAGTATGTTATTTATTGATTATAAGTTGCAAAGATTTAGTCTGTTGGCAGCCAGGAACAATACTGGGAAAGCAGCAGGTGTAAACACATTTTATTCGACTTCATCTTTTAATAAATCTAGGCTAGAAATACAGAATGGGACTTTATGTGTAGCACAACTGTGGTAACAGGAAAAATACTCTCTTTAGCAATTATTTCATTTTTTTTACAGTCAATCAGTTTATATCCATTCAAAGAATAGCAATCTTTTACATTCTGGATCCCTGTGTTTTACTCCCTTTTAAAGCCCAAGTACTTTTTGGAAACATTTGGTGCAGCCCATGCACAGCAAGTCAGCAAGGCCCAAACTCAGAAAACACTTAAAGCAGGAGCTAAGTACATGCTTAAATCCTTGTATTTGCTTAACTGCACTATGCTGAGCTGGAAAGAAGTGATTAAACCCAGGCAAACACTTGGAATAATAAGGGCCCATGACACTGACTGTACAGCTGAAGCCTTTATAATTCTACGGATACTTTCTAAAGAGTTGCCTTGGGATGAGAAGATCATGCAGAAATCAGTAAGTGAGGAAATGGAAAGCAAAGTCTGAACACTTTGCACTTCCCTTCCAGGTCAGTAATCCCAGGGAAGGAAGAGAGGGTAGAGGTGCTAGAAACCAGACACAGGTCATCTGGGAAGCTTTCTGTATAGGAAGCATGGAATACTTGATAATCAAGAAAATCAATTTGTATATTAGCCTACATGTGTAATTATGTTAGTATACACACAATTCATCATCTCTGATAAATACATAAAGCCAAATTAAAAGCAAAATAAAGCTAAGGATTTTAATAAGAGAGAATTTAGGTCCCAGTCTGTTTAGCTATATGAAATAAGTGGTTTCTGTGGTAAATAGTCTGGGTCCAGCGATAATCAGATGAAGTCATGGACTGCAGTCCACTGAGCTGGCTTGGCTCAGGAGGGCACCAGGCCCTCTAGTATCCCCCCAACTCTGTGTCAGTTGCTCTGAATGGCTGGATTTTAAGAGGGCAACCTGCAACTGAGCCTGTGTGTTTCAAACTATTCTATTTCAGTATTTTTCCACTGGAAAAAAGTTTGTTTGTTATGGGCTGGCTGGAGTATAGACTCATGATTTAAGATGATCTGGTTTTTTGGCTGCTAATGATGAAATATAAACATTTTTTTCTCCTGATATTTATCTGTTGCTCTGTTTTGTGTATTTAGAACAGAGTTTAAAATATACTGGCAAGATGCACTCCTACAATGTCAGTTAAGGTCTTAACACTTCTCTAAACATTTTCCAGTGAGGGACAACTCAAAAATGTGTGCATGACTTTTCATCCCTCAAATTTCTACATTGCTGACAGTGATGGCCAATTCTCTTAAGCAATGGAAAGCGCTCTGCTTTGAGGACTCCCGTGGTATTTCTTGATAAAAATCTAGAGCAACACCTTGTTCAGATGGAATGCTCAGTGAAGTCTAGAGGTAAGGTTTTGGCTTTTGGAATCAGATGTGGTATACTTACCTGTGATACAAAGATTTTCTGCCCTGAGATCACAAGGTACCCCAGCTGATCCAGGGAGAAAATTGTCAGGAAGGTGAAGAGCATGACACTGTGGTGAGGGGCATTACAGACAAATGAGGCATTCCAGAGTAAACATCCTACTCAGAGCTCTGCTGGCTTGGAAGTAGAGGAGGTGAACACAGAGTATCCTGGCTGCTCTAAACATGATGAGTTTTCTCTCTGTGCATTGGCACAGATTCCACAAAACTAGCACATCACAATGTCTCAGAGACAACTCCAACTTTGCTTTTAAGGTTTTTGTGTGATAGCAGCAAGACTTGCTGCCGCAACACGGAGAGTTGCACAGATCTCATTCTTTCAGCCAGATCAAGTGTTCGCTTACTTGATTGATTCATTTTCACATCTCTCATGCTTTGGAGTTCATGATGAAATAAACCCCACATTTCAAACTCTGAGTATAAACACAGACACAATTTCAAGAGGTTCTGTGCTCATTTTAATACACATAGAAATAGAGTAGAAAGGAGTTTACCTGGCAGGGCAGTCACCTGTGTTGCATGGCTGGTAAATAACCACTGGCTTTTGTGGCTCTCTGCATAGTGATTCATTTACTTTCTGTTTCTCTGCATTCATGCATTGTAGCCTTCTGGAGCGGGTTCCTGAATTCCCGCAGCTAGCAGAGCAAGTACTCCACTCAGCATATTCCCATTTATAATCTAAGAAATGCAATTGAAAGTAGTGTGAGAGAGGCACTACACATTCTAACCATGTCCCATTTTAATTGATTTGGCAGCATATTCCGTTAGCTAGATAGGTACCGCATTCTCCATAAAAAGCATCGTGAAAAGGAACCATAAGCCAAAGTAGAATTTAGTCCTAGTTAGCTTCTTTTCATGTTCAGCCCTTACATATGAACATGAAGTTGTCTAGAAGGCAAATGGGATCAGCATATGTGCGCACAAAGGGCAGAACCTGGCTCACAGTAGGAACTGATGAACTTCTTTTAAAATTTTCATAACATTTTTATACTACAAGCATTAGAAAGAGGAAGCTGTAAATCAGGCTCTCTAGCTTTCCTGCTGTTCTACAGTAAGTTTATTCTGAAGAAAACTCATCTTACTCCAGACATTTCAAATAATTTCAGGATTTAAGAGAATCCTGCACTAAACTATAGAAAAGTATTTAATGCAAAAGGGATCACCTCTAACAATTACTACCTTTATATTTAGTCGCTGTTCCACACTTACCCCTTCCCCACAATTTTTTTTTTTGACACCTGGTAAAAGACGAAATACTATGCAATGTTGACAGATTTTTATGTGATCACAGGAGTCGTCAGATTTTTCTGTAATAACCAAGAATAATTGATAGCTACCAGCTGTGTCCACAGGCTCACTCTTCCAGCACATAATGAATTCTTTAACTTATTGTTTTTCAATGTTTCCTTACTACTTCTGGGTTTCTTAAAATAATACAAAAGGGCCTTTTTCAAAGTAGAAATAGTTAAATTTACTGACTGCAACTATGATGGAGAGACTGTATTGTTTGTTTAACTAGGATGATACTGCTCAGAAGTGCCCTCAATATGCCTACTGTGCGAAAACCACCTAAGGAGGTTTTGCAGTCTTATAAATGCATGGGTATTTCAGTGATTAAGTATTTACACAACCATCAGAGTTAAAGCTTACAAATGGAAAATGGAATCTCCCCAAAATACTGACCAGCCTGATTGGAAAAGGTATTGGGCAACCAAAAGGCTATAGACCACAGGTGGATACTTCAATAGAGCTCCAGACCTGTTCAGAAATTCTAACTTTAATGAGATCTATATTAGGACCAAGGCCTGAATATATCCGCTGATAAACTCTATTAGGATATTTTCTGATTCAGTTCATGAATATTTTTATTTACTCTTTATTTTTAAAATAAAGATTTTGATCAGATATGTTTCAGTAAAATTACTTTGTAAATGTAACTGCCTTTGCAACTCCACACACATCAGAACCATTCTTACCCACAATCCACTGGCAGTCACTATGAATACACTTAAGCATAGCATAAGGGATTTGCAAAGATCTGATCTTACCACTTGACTCTTTTGCACATAAACAGTAAGCCAAATCATATCGATAGGTTAATAAATAAAACATGTATAAAAATTTTTAACTTCAACAGATACTTGTTTTTAAACCTGATTTGCATTCTCTGGGTATTGACTGTTTTTTTAAACTGTCAAATGGAGTCCGGTGCTTTGCTGCCAGACTTAATAGGATCAAAGATCCTAACTCTCTTTTTTTTTTAAAGCCCAATAATACTGTAATTATTTTCCAAAGCACTTCAAATATTTAAGACTTTATAAAATATTTTCAGATACAGCCTATTGTGCTGCTGCTGCATATGTAAGATCCTTATCAAATTCATCTATAGTCCTCAGTTGCACATTTGATAAGTGTAATCTTGTGCAAGTGCATTACACTAGAGAACATTATAAAACATTCTTGAAAACATTGAAATTGATGTGTGAAGTGTGCCTTAAACATATCAATGTACTAAGGGTGACTACAATAAGATGGCTTCCATATCATTGTAATGACACTGGAATATGAAAATTATAATGAAACGATCTTGATTAAAACAAGATATTTGCAAAGATTACCTCAAATTCAGTTTTGTTTCAGTTTCGTGGGCTATCATGGCAGCAATTTGTATGATCTGTTGAAGGGGAAGCCGAGCAAACCTGCCTGGTTTAAAACTGCTTAAGCATCAAGATACTGAATCAGGCAACATTCTCTCAGCTTCTCAGCCAGATGAGAAAGAAATGAGAACCTCTGCATGATATTTGGAAACACATTAATTCCCATATCCAACTATGAGTATGAACATTGTCTATTGACTTAAATGGGACTATTCACATATGTGAAGTCAAACACGTGTTTATGAATTACTTTCTATGTATAAAATCAGGTTAGGTTTCAGGAAAGTCTTTACAGAGTGAAAGAAAATATTTTAAAATATAAGAATTTGTCATATAATTTTCAACAAACCTTCCTTCTTGACATTTACCCAAACTGACATTGGTTTTGCACTAACTGAAGTCCAACATTGGAATTGTCCAGCAAATTGACCAGAGTTGGTGTTCACCTCTAGGATACGACCCCCAACCAGGGTTCGATATTCCAAGGTCTTAACTTCCTCAATTGGACTAGCTCCAAAAAGCCAGTGAACTGTATTTCTGTAGCTGGGCAGCACTGGACAACCTAAAAATCAACAGAATTTTATCAGGGTTTATCATCTAAATGCATGGAAATGTTAGTGAGTAAGTATATATGATTGCGTGACCGTATGCAAAAGACCTTATCAGTCTAAATAAAATTCACTGAAGTCCGAGATGTGGCCCAAAATCCTGACTGCCCCTTGAGAATATCAGCTGTGTAAGCTGATGGATAATTACCATAGTTTAGATTTTCCCTTTCAGGAAGTTCTTACAAACTTAATTTCTATATGAACAAAGGGGGCAGGGGGAAACAATTATATAAAAGTAACAAAGATTTCATCCTAGACTCTACAATATGCAAATAGTTTTATAATGAAAGACTTTCTGCCTGTTTTGGAAAGGAGTCATAAATGCATTAAATGAAATTGCTGCATTTTCACTCCACAGGCACAAGGAGGAATGAAAACCGGAGGTATTCATTTGGACAGAAAAGTATCAAAGCAGTTCTAAAACCCAGTTGAATCCACTCCCATTTTTTTCAAGTGAAGCTCAAAGAGAAATTACACAGCTTCTCTCTCATGGTGAGTCACTTAGACAATGCCTAAAGGGTTGCCGTTTACAACATGTTTTTAAAAGCTGAATCAAAAAAATTGCGTGTAGTACTTTGAGGCTCCCTCCTTGATAACAGAAAGCTAAGATATGGTTAGGAAATCCAGGTCACCAAACCTGGACTGTTAATAACTACACTCCCTTTCTCCATGGGGCCCCCTCCATTTTAATGAAAGGAATAAATAATATAATTTAAATGACAAATAAGAAAACCAACATACCTATTCTTAGTGGATCTCCAGGTACCACACTGACATTTGTACCAATTCCAGATGCCATTAGGACACGCTTTCTTCTGCCTCCCTTTGATAACAGAGTGTTATTCTCTGCAAATTTTTGTTCTGTAACACAGCACAGAAGATCTCAGCAAGAAATAAATCACAATACTAAAAAAAAAAATTGTATCAAAATATCCAACATGCTAGTTATGAAGCAGAAGGATAACAGTTTGGAATTCTTTAGAATCAACTTTGTTTATGCAGTTAAATTGTCATCCAACAAATACACTTCAGATATGTAAACAGAAATGCAAAAATATTTACAATGCTTGTGCAAGTTTCTAAAATAATAAAACCTATTGAGTTTTACCTATTAGGAAAATAAGCCTGTAACAGTGTAAAAATAAGATTTACAGACATATGATGCATCTCCTGTTTCTCCTAGCACTGTTATTTATTAATTCATTATCAGTCATTCACATACAGAAGTTTTAAGAAACATAATTCTCTTGGGCCAATTCCTCTGTTCATAGATGGAATTATGACAAAGTTCTACAGCAGAAAAAAAGGACAAATTCTTTTAAAATCTCATTATTCATAGAGATATCATAATGTATGCAGGATTATATGCCTATCACTATAGCAACTCCTCCTTTTTATCATATACTAGACAGAATAACTGCCAAAAGTGTGGGCAATCTGTCAGTAATGCATGGTTCTTGCCATTTAGTCAACATTTCTGTTTTAATGCATGTGCATAATATCCATGATTCTCCTTCCAGAACAGTTTAAATCTTTTGTTATATTCTAACTTCTCTGGGTCATTTTACATTGGTTCAACATTTTTGTTCAGTGGGAAATGTCTACAATGACTTCTGCATGTCTGTGTAAACACTGGGACAAAAACGTCCCCACAGAAGCACCGTGAGGCTGGCCCCATACAGGCAAAAGGATGTTGCCTTGTCAGTTTTTAGGAACTTTTATTAGAAAGACTGCACTGATTCTGCTTTACTGCTTAACTGCTCCAGGTCAGGCAGTAATTGTTGTAGCGAAGTCCAAAAGGCTGACATGAATCAGTGCAATCCGCAAGTCTTGAGACCAGAAGTCCTCCCATGTCATTGCAGTTTTGCACAGCCAAAAAAGCTGAAGAATTTGGCCGTCTTCTATCCACTCAAGATTTATTTAAACTAATGTCACATGACCAGGAATTGAAATGGAAGTTCAACCTCTTGTGAGCAATCTTCCCAGTTACATCATTATAATAATATTCCTTGCTAGAAGATCTGATGTTTTGATTTACTCCAGGGAAATTGAAACCAAGAACGGAGCTTCAGTCTACACTCATCCTCACACAGACTCCTATTATGTCTTTGGTACATCTTCCTTGGCCAACAGATCCAAACACTTATAATCTGCCCTACACACGTGGGCCTAAGAAAGGAAGCATTGTAGCAGGACTGGCCATGTTCAACTGTGTTGTACTTCATAGAGCAAACAGGGAGAAAGTTAATCTCTAGAGCTGAATGATCCATTTATTGGAACTATTTGCAAGGCATGATTGCATTATATAGTATTACATTATTAATCTACTTACAACAGAGTCATTTACATGGAATTTTTCTTTACACTTTCTATTTTGAGAGTTAGAAGTTCATACTCAGAATATTTTGTTTTCCATATCCCTACATTGTATAGGCCTCTGTAATTAAAATAACAAACAACAACAAAAGCCCAACCCAGCCTTTATTTCACTGCATTTCCTTGATGAAGATTTTCTGAATAACTTAAGCCTGCCCCATTTATCTAGATAAAAGCATTGGAACAATGTAATATGACAGTGAATTTAGTTTTCTAATATGTATGCTTGTTTAAGGGCTGGTATTTGTTCCCTGGAAGCAAGAAGATGGAACAACTTTTGAAGAAGTCACGAGCCAAAACATCTGTACCTAGATTTGCTAATACAGGAAACACAAAATAGAGAACCGATCCCAGAGAGTCACATGCAGTAAAAAATTCCAAGTTTATAATAAAGTGTTAAATATCTCCCCGAATATTTTATTGGGTAAATTTTGTAATTGAAGCGGCTCACTGTTGTGATCAGTAAGGAATTCTCATTTAGCACTTACCAGTTAAGTGGAGAACAGATGCAGCTTCAGCTTTTCCAAGAGCATTAGTTGCTCTGCAAGTGTATATTCCTGCATCTTCATAGGAAACATTCCTCAGAAATAAAGAGCCATTAAAAACCAAGAAAGTATTGATTTGTAGAATGTCTTTCTTCTTAAACCACATTACATTTGGTTGGGGAGCACCTTTAAAATGCAAATAATTGAAACATTTACTATGAGAGATAAACCATAGGTTTTATATTGCTAACTGCTACCATAACATCAAATAATTTTAAGTTCCTTTGTCATTTCACAGATGGTGTAAACCAAAGTAACAACATAGCAGCAAAACAAGTACTTTTGCCACTCACAACAAGATTTCTCAGTTTTAAGATTAAAGGCAAGCTCACAGAACAGCTTTAAAAACTGCTACCAGTCCTACAAAAGCAATATGCTCATGTGTCTTGCTATGGAAAGAGGTGAGACCAGTAACTCCAATCACGACCACAGTGAGAAAGATATGCACAGCATCTTTTCATTCAACATACATGCCAGAATATTTATAATTAAAAACAAAACAAAACAAAAAAAAAGCCAACAACAACAAAAAAAAATAACCCACCAAAAAAAACCAAACCCAACCCAAACACATTTATCAGTTAGATTAGAAAATACACGTGGCCAACTTCTGCAAAAAATGCTTCTGAAAACTCCCAAGTTGCAGATGTCACATGTACAACTTGTAACAATACAGTGTGAAGGAAAAGGAACAGAATGAGCTATCAATGACTAAACAAGGGGGTCAGTTATTAGGCAACTGCATTTATTATCAGAAAGCCAAAGGCCCATCATCATTCCTACTGTAACGCTTGAAGACTGAGAAACTCAGCATCTGCAGATAACTTGTCATTCTAAATTTTATTCAGTGAATGACTCTGGACATTTATTTTTAGACTATTTTTCTACTGGCACAGTACCACCTCTGTAGGAGGACTTCTACTGTTGTATTTTCCTATAACATTTGCCTTTAAAAAGATACTTTGCAAGTTGGCAAGCCAGACGTTTCATTGCTTGTGCTCTGGTTGAGCTGCTACAGCAGAAGCACTCTTTCAAAGCTCCAAAGTCCTCAATAAATCAGTGGGTAAGTCTGACATATGTGGCACGGTGATTAGCTGCAGAGGTGCACAAAGGTGCAAGGCACAAGGCAAGTCAGAGCAGTTAAACTGTCTTTCACCTGAACTCTTTTTGCACTAAATATATTGCTCAGTGCTCACTGAAGACTACCCAAACAGGTTCTGCTATAGAAGCTGCCCTGAATGTGGGACATTTGGAAGTTTCAGCCATATTGGATGCTAATTCAAACTCCTCTCTTCACAGATCATTGTGCAGTATTACTTTACAGATGATGTCTTCATGATGTGGAATAGCCTTTAGGAACAACTTTAACATTTCAATCACTGGCTTAGCACTTCCAATGCACACCACGTTTTTCCTTTTCTGTAATAGGAACCAGACACATTTTTTGGAACCTGCTATTTCACTGAAGGGAAAAGCTCCCCCCACCATTTTGTCTAGAAAGACAGTGAAGAGAACACTCTTTTGCACAATCACAGATTTTATTCTAGACAATTTACCTGCTCCTCACTGCTTTTAAACTCATGAGATTGTGTTTTATTGAATAAAACTGCATAAAACAAAGTACAGATCTGCAGGGTGCACAAGGGTCCGAAAAACCAGGCTGTTTTTCAAGTTTCCAGAAGAAGTTTTATGCCACTTCAAAAAATCCTTTTGGAATTAGGATGAGGTCTTTTTTTAAGGGTCTTTTTTCCATTTTACCCCAGCATTCTGGCTAAAATGCATCATTCTCAGACATATTTTTCCCTTACAGTGTACTTTTCCATGGCCATTCAGGCATATATACTTACTATACAGATGAGCTGAGGAGGTGTTGTGAGGATGTTGAGCTGGTTTATACCCTCACTGGCACCACAATGCTACAGACCTATCAGAGCCAAAAATAAGCCAGAAGCAGTATGGTTGAGATAGGACTGAAGTAAAAAGATTTTTTTGACTGATGTTTGACTGAAGTAATATTCCAGGAAACACAAAAATGTTTGGAAGGGTTCAAATTTAAGCTTTTAACCTGAGCCTCTATCAAACTTCAGCCCAATATCACCCCATGATACAGTCCTCCCTGTGTTCTTACCACAGCATTCAGAAATGTACCTCATTCCTGGGATTTAACTTAAGTAAAATATTTCTTTCTTCCAAACTTGGTTTGTATCTTAGAATTTATCCCAGAAGATCTGCCATGTCTCTTTTCTTCTACCTATGTCTCAGTCGGAGATTTGTAAAGCCTTTAAAACCTGGACTAGCATTCAGTTTGCAAAATAGGTTTGCCTCTCATTATAAGTTCAAAATTGAGACTCTGTCGCACACCTTAAATTCAATTTATTTATTCCTCTCCCTTCCTTCCTTCCTTCCACACAAGTAAATCAGACCCTTTCTCAAGTGAATAATATGAATATGCAAACATAAATTCTAGGTCTAAAGAAGTGTGGACCAAGCCCTGCTTCATAGTCCAGTAACAAGTCCAACTGAAATGCACAACACATCCATCCAAACAATCTTAGGGGTGCTGCCACTTACAGATAAAATGGTGAGGTGGGGGTGGAAATCCATGAAAAAGCTGTTCAACAAATACTGAAAAAACAACGCTACCATGCATTATACATGGTTATCACACACTGACATTTTAAAACAGTTAATGTTATCTAGGCACCTTCAGAGTGCAGCCATCGGTGTGAACTATTCTAGATGAAAATAGTAGTGGGGATAATCACAACACTCCTGCATTTTATTTTACCCAAAACTACTGAGAGGTAAGATTTTTATCTAAGAACTAATAATTTTTATGTGAGCTGTATGCTGAGTCCCTCTGAGCTGGCCTCCTCACAATCATTTTGAGGATCCTTCAAGTTTTTGCATTTTATGGTTCCTTTCCTTTCCCCAACCTTTGTGTTATGTGGAAAACAGCTCATTATCTGAAAGTGAGCCTGGGAGATACTGGACCATCTGTTTAGGAACAACTGGTATTTGCACTCAAGCTCCTTCTGTGTCCTTTATCATGGGCTTTTGGTTAGGTTGCCATTCAGAGTATTAAAATAAATCCTTGGCTTGAGCACTGAGCTAAGGAAACAAAGAAGATACCTTTCAGAGAAGAGTTCAAAGGCTGGAGTATAGCAGGAAGGGAGGAGAGGCAGTAGGACTCTGTGCACACTGCAGTCAGGACACAGCTGTATGCTAGAAATCAAGGGTCTGCAACCCTGCCTTTCAGGGGAACCCGAAACTAATGAGGAGAAATGTGCCAGAAAGCTTTCAGAGTTGTGCATATGGAGAGATGCAGTAGAGAATCTGGGCAGAAAAAAAGGTTTACTGTGTGGTGCTCCCCCATCTGCTGATAGACACTCTATAAATGGATTAAGGAAAAAAAAAAAACAGAAGAAAAAGACAATCCCTTATAGTCCAGCTCCTTTGCATTCTTCAGCAAAGCAGTGTGTACATTTCAAGCTCTTCAGTTGATCTTTATGTTCATATTGCCAGTGAAAAATCATTTCCTGCCATAATTCTTTGGAGAGATACTGAGCTTACTGTCACTCCTGAAATTCCTATAAGGAGAAACATTTAGTGTGGAGGATACTAAAACCCCCCAATTTTTAGGTGTGCGTTTACCTTTTAAACAGTGTCTGTGCTTAACACCGCTTTGCATAAAACTCCTTCTCAGGATATAGCACAACCCAAGCATGTAGGAATTGTTTATACATTTCATGTGAAAAAGCTTCCATCATGTAGATATTCAATACTTTTCCTCTAAAACTTAGACTCCATATATTTACTACTCCTGACATCAGATTTTTCTTCCCTACTGGTATGCAGCACTGCACAGAGTTAAGTCTCATCTCACTGCTCTTGCGAGAAAGCAGGCAAACTGTACAATTCCTACATGCCTCTTGTGTCAGGACTCTTGCAGTAGCACTGTGAAAAGCACTGATTTTCCTACACTCAAACTGCAGGATACAGTTCAAGCACACCATCAAAACACAAGGAAAGCTCTTTTTTTTTTTGTGTCTAGGCAAATAGTTAAGGCCTAAAACCTGTGCTTTACCCTTTAGTATTCTTGTAATTAAAACAATTTGAAGTATTAAGAATTTTACTACAGATGTTTGACTATTCTTCACATAAACGCTGATTTACATAGAGACTTTATATGGACAAAAGTAACATTCACACCATCAACAAGAGCCTTTTCCATTACAGAATTGTAGTAAGAAGACCATAAAACCTAATTACATTGAATTTAAAAAAAGATTTCCTCCTCACTACTGTAATCTTCTGCCCTCTTCCAATTCAAACAAGTTTCTACTGTTGTAATTTTTTCTTTCCTGGACACTTTTAAAATGCGTCTTTCCTTTCACATTACTGTCCAAATTTAACACATCTACATAAGCTACTTGTACAGAACGGCTGCCTTTCTGTAGCCATCAGAAGACACCAAATCATTCTGGGAATAATTTCTTAGACCTTCTCTTCAGGAAAAAAAAAAAAAGTAAGTCTTCCAGTTTTCAATCCTGGAAGGAAGTAATTCCCTATCTACATCCAAGAAAATATTACTTTCAGAAGTATGAAGCTGAACAATTCCTGGTTTGATCACAAGCCAGTACATAAAGTGGAAGAGGTAAGAGATGGCCAGTAGCCACTTTTGTTTCCTTCACATCCCCCTCCATACAGATGCTGTTGAGGATGAGCCCAAAGGTATCAGCTCACCCAAACTGCCAAATGTTCAGAATCCCTGAGTGCAGTTTAGATCCCAGTGACTCAAATGGGAGATCCATCACTGACATCAGCTAGTAGCAGAATCAAACAATCATATCCTATGGCTCCAAGTCAGGAAAGCACTTAAGCATATGATTTAAATCCACCTCTATTAGGGAATGAAATTAAACACATGCTTAAAATTAAGGATGTCTGTAATTGTCCTTAAAGAACAAAGATACATTCCTGAAATCAGGCTACCTTAATCTTAGAAAAACCTTAAAAATCAGAATCTTACTCTTGCAATTGATCTAAATCCTCTGATGTTAAAAATTCCTAGTATAGTCCTAAGTGGCTATAAAAATTTAAAATTAGTTTAATCTATTTTTGTGACCTCAAACACAGGTTATTTTCCACTACCACTGAAGCAGCTCTAAAATACTCAATGTTCCACGAAAAAAGTCATTTTCCACTGTAACTGGCCATGGCACAGCAAATGTTATGGAAAAAAAACTCCAGCTCTGGATAGGACTGAGAAACACATGTTTAAAAAAAAAGGGGGGGAAAAAAAAAAAAAGGAATCCACACTATAAAATACTCAGTGTTCAAAAACAAATTTCCTCCATCCTTGAAAGCTCTATGAAATATTACACACCGTAAAATACTTGGCCTACTAACTGGTTGCTCTAAAACATTGGATATGTCTTCAGAAATTTTTCCCCCAGCTATGTAGAATCTCATAAAGTATTCTGCATTTCCCATTCAAGAGCAAGTCAGAACTGTGCTGGCAGAAATCACATTTTGCTGCACTTTGCTAAAAGTTTACCTAACTTTAGAGGCTAAATTTGCATGTCATCTTTCAGCAGAAATGATTCTGGGTCGGTAATATGCACAGGGAATGCCATCTGATTATTATTTATTCTACACTCACTAACACCTACAGGGGATTTAGCATAACTTACAACACCATTTCTTCTTCATTGATACATCTTCGTATTTTCTCCAGCAGAAGTAGCAAACTGCCTTTATGTTAATCTGAATTATCCTTGAGTGATCAACTTCTAGCAAACCCGAGGAAGCCTAAACCATGCTGCTACTTAAATTACCTGTATGAATCTTGCAAACTTCACCAGGAATAACAGTCCTGAACAGAGAGCCAGCGTGAGACATTTTGGCACTTGGTATGATCCTCCAACCTGCCCTCTGATACTGCACCATTCTCTCCCACTCTTTCAAAGCTATTACCTCTGTCTCTTCCCCACCAGCCATGCAATAGTCCCTCTTCCTAGGTGGTAGCAACATCTGGCAGTATTTAGACATATATACTGACATCTGGTGACCTCCTTAGAAGGGCTCCTGAAGTAAGACCCCTTCCCACCAGCTCTTGCTACAGGTGTCAGGTCCTGTGTAGTTCTCTGGCTGTCAGTGCAAAAAGAACTTGATCTTTTTTCCAGCTGCAGAAGTTTAAGGCTACTATTTTTCAAAGTCAGGGATTTAAAATAAGGCAACTATATTTACACAACAAAACAAGAGGGTGTGAGTTAAGTATGAACTCAAATGACTGCTCAGAAATTAATTCTGTAATTGACTCCCACCAAAGACTTCACTGGTGTGCATTAGGGCAATTCTACAATTCAGCAGTTATCAGAGACTGTGTTGCCCACCCGATAAGTAGTCATACTTTTGCTTTATTCAGTGGCTGTGCTATAGTACCAAGAACTGAAATATTTATGATCATCAAGTAGATACATGCTCAGGGACTTAGAAAACATAATCTTATCAGAATTTAAGGGACTACATAGAAGTCACCATTCCTAGTGAGACCTGAGGTCCACTTAACTCAGCACTTAGTGTCCAATGATGGGCACCTTGGGATGTGTAGACAGAGCACTAAAACCACAGTATTTATTGAATGACTCTTCCCCAATATATCTTCCTCGCTTACAGAACCAAAAGTAGCATTTAGACCATCGTGCATGTTTCCTCCAATATTGCTCTTCTCTCTGCCTTTTCTAGCACTACCATATCCTTTTTTGAGATGAGATTAGCAAGTTATAAACAGGACTGACCACAGCTTTAAGCAATGGCCAATTTGTATTTTCTATTCTTTATTCCACTCCTCTGCCATTCATTTTGACGTGCCTTTACGGACACTGCCCAGCGAGTGCTGGTGTTGCCACGGAACTAACCGGCATGACTCCAGAAATCTTGCTTTGAGTGGCAGTCATTCAGGTGCAACCATGTGTACCAGTCAATAGTAAGTTTATTTGTTCTGTATGTACATTTATTCTGCAAAAATCAATTCTGAACATTGTTTGCCATCGTTTAGCTATGAAACATTATTTGTGTGATCCTGCTTCAGCTCTTTGCAGAGAGTTTTAGATCTGATTAGCCTGTATAAATCTTGATTCTTCACAACTTTAGTCAACTAACAGCTTATGTTCTTTTTCAGAACTTTTATAAAAATGTTGAACATCACAACTTCCAGAACAGTGTCTTGGAGCACGTTACTAGTAACCTCCCTCCACGGTAAAATTTGACCACTTGTTCCTTCCGAACATTGAACTGGGTACTAACCAACAAGCTAACCTCTTCTTTTACACTATGAGAATTTGTTAAACTTTGCCTAGGGAACTTCCTGACAGTTTCTTGCAAATTGAAGTAGGAATTATCCAGGGAATGTCCACATGCTTGCTGAGCATTTCAAGAACTCCAAGAGATTCTTGAAATTTTACCTTCCTTGAACACAATCCATCTTAACCCCTTCCTAAATTAGGAATTTGAAAGAAACCTCTGCTCCAGTATGAAAAGCTGGGAGAGAAAGGGAGAAACGTACACAATAAAAAAAGCAATGCTGTAAACCATTCCAATTTATGTTTTTTATTCCCCCATGAACTCTGCCAGCTATATGTACATCAGCAAGTAGTAGAAGGCATCAGGAATATGCTTTTAAAGGGCCATAGTTGGTACCAAGGTCCCAAAACACAACTGATGTGTCTTTAGATGAGGGTTGCTTTGGACTACTTGGTGAATCTTGCCCGGATGTTTGGACTTACTGTATTAGTATCTGTAAAGTAATGGGTATAGTCCCCAGACACACCTTTCAGTTTAGTTATACCCAAAGGGATTCCGTTTTCAGGTTCCCAGACCGTTGCTAGACACAAAGCAAAGCACAATTAAGATTTTGAAATACATCTTTCAGTCTTTCCCATGCCTGATCCAAGCAAAAATGTTAACGTAGCAGCACTTAGAAGTATAGGAGCAAAAGATTTTCCTTTTATTATACTAATTATTGACAGTGTCACTTTTTCCTCATAAAATAAATCTGTACTAATGCCTTTAAACCTTTGAAATCCATTATTAACAGTTTTCTTCACTGGGAAGTTTTCTGAGGGGTTAAGCATAGAAGACAAAGAACAGCATCAAAGTTATATTTGGAATAGTGTGAGTAAACGAAGTAACAGATGGAAAATCAAATTCTTGATTTATCTGGATGTGTTTCAAGTTCCAGTACTGACAGCAAGTAGCTGGTCCATCTCTGTGAAACGTTGTGTGAAAAGATGACCCTGATTACACAGTTTTGTTACTTCTCACAATTTTTAAAATCAATATATTCTTCTTAGAAAAACAAAATATATCCATAGGAATGCAGAATTTGGATAAAATGGAACTTCTAGTTTTACAAGTCTCTGCCAAGATATTTCAGAGATGCAATATAATGTATAACCAACCTAAACCCGGTATGTTTCCCTTCTACTCTCTCACCAGCAGGTGGCAGACAACGCACATCTTACACCTAGTTTCTTTTTTTTTTCCCCGTTTTACTTCAACTTAGAACTTTCAAGGTTTCACAATAAATGGAGTCTGACAGTTTTAGTTTATTTTAGTAATAATCACAAGACGATCTTTTCTGCAAATACAATAAATGTTATCCAAGAGTAATTTGGAGCAATCAGTATTGATATTTATACCATGTGTGTTGATTGAAAGCTCTTGGCTGTAAGGGTGGAATATGAATCTCTCCAGAATGTTATGAATATCTTCTTGCATATGCTCGTGTGGGAGCTATAAAAATTAGTTTATTATAATTAGTGGAAAAATTGTTTTGTTATAAATTAAAAGGAGGAAAAAAATGGTACTATTAGCTTCAGCAGTTTAACTAGCTTTTCTTAAATCTATTTTTTTATGTTCTTCTATTTATTAGGATACACTGCTCTTTAGCATTTCAAAGTGTGGGGGGGGTTTATGTGAATGTGATTTTTGGAGTGCACAAGAAAGATTTTCAAAAGGACAAAAAGAACTAAATCAGTAACAATGAAAAAAAAAGAAAAAAGCTGTAGTCAGCTGGCTAAGATTGCAGGTAATATTAAACTTCACATCCTTTCCATTAAAACCATCAAACAAGAGCTGTCCTGTGTAACATGACCTAATGAACCCAGAGCCCCTTAAGTGGAATATAGTTGGTTCTCTTCAGGCCTTGAATAATTAAAGGGTGCATTGTACAGTCATTAGCAAGGCAGTAGAGGAAGTCGGAAAGTGTGTCTTTCCCTACAGCTTCACCTCCTCTCTAACTTTCACAACTGTCCTTGCCGGGTTGTTGGGTAGACTGTTCCTACTTCCAGCTGAAGTTCTGCTCTATGGTTTGATAGTCTCCTAAATGACCCATTAACGCCATTTTGCATATGTGATAAATTTTTATGTGATTCAGAAAGAATATTCCTGAATAGACTTTATACTGCTAGACACAAAATGCTGAACTCAGTATGTAGATTTATTCACAGAGAAAACTATGGTTTGAACAACTATAAAGAAGTATTATAGGTTGTTCAACCTAAGGGGAAAAAAACCAACCAACCAACCAACAACACCAAAACAAACAAAAAATCCCAACAAAAAACCCCAAAACCAAACCAAACAAAACACCAAGCAAAAACCAAAACAAAAACCAAAACAAACAAAAACCAACAAACGAACAAAAACACACACACAAAAAAAACCCCAAACCCCCCAGAAGTCATTGCAGCCAAGAAATTTAAAAGTAATTTAAGCATTCTGCTAATGGCATGGCACTAATATTCTTCACACAGACACCTTATTCATTAGATGGTGGTTTTTATTGAGAACTATTTTGTGGGCCAGCAGGAGACCAATAGATTAGATGTGTCTGCTTGACACACTGAGAATTCTGCGTAAGTAACATCTGTGTACAAGGATCCTGAATAAGTATGTAGTAGAACATGAAGAACAGTCTTATCTAGTAACACTTCACTCTGGACAGGCAGAGAAGCTGTCATCCACAAAGAAAACAAATCCTTCTTTCTCAAATCCTGCTTTCTCAGCATTGAAGAGGAAGAGCAGTGAGGAAAAGGTGCTCCAGATGTAGCCAGGGTCTCCCTAACACTAAAAAAAGGGCACTCTCTTATAATTAATTTTACAGTTTATGTAAGAGATCCTCAGCTGATAGACAGTCACAATCCATCACTGTCCAATGGCATTTTTATTCTCGATATTAATTGTAAGGATTAATTGTAAGTGAGCTATTACTCCAAGAAGGCAGGAGATTATTACTCTAAATCAATGTTTGATGAAGAGAAAAGGACTCTTGCAGACTTGTATTGTAGGAAGAGAACTTTTAGAGTGCATAGAAAAACAGTATTTTTCTGATTCAAACTCTTGCCTGTCTGATAATTGACCTGATGTTTTATCAGCATTCACAACAAAGTTCTCATCCTACTACACTGCAAATGGACATATTTTGGGATCCCACCTATTAGACAAACATTAGCATTAAGTTCAATCTTCTAAAGTTATTGGTATACTACTTTTCATTACGAAAAGGAGATCAGAAAAACCGCTTACATCACTGCATAGCTCTTTCTGCTTCTAGTCTTAGTGACATTTTAAGACATGCAAGCTCTATTTTATTCAGCAACAGTAATACCTACTTCCTTGACAATGACAGGAAATAAAGTAATTAGATAAATCTTTTTTTTTTTTTTTTTTAAGTCAACACTGGTGTCTTAGCATAACTAAAGTTTGGCTCATGGATATAGACAGCTCCAAACCATTTGGAAATCTACAGTCCCTTGTGGAAATATTAATTTATATTTAAATTGCTAACTGCTTACCCATCCTAACAACATTAATATAACAGCGTGACATTAACTCTCTGCTGAATTTTAGATGTAGGTCAGTTATACACAAAGTTGCCAAACTATAGTTGGAAAATATTACTTCATCAAAAAATTAGCTGTGGTACAACAGTGAATAGCAGGGCCACATGTCCTAACATATGTCAGCCTGGCGCCACTATTGTATGCAGAACTATTTGCATATGTGTATTGCTATCACTACTCTGGTTCAGCATCAACGCCTTCTGATGTGCACTCCCCCCCAGCAACACAAATGTGAACAGCACACTGACTTCTCTGAAATCTCTCTTTGCCCTCCGTTGTAATGTTCATTGTTGTTAACGCTTTCATGCACCACCTTAAGCGAGGTAAAAAAGACTGACCTCAGCTTATTAAATATTTGACAGAATATTGCCACTGTGAGTTAAATCTTATGATTTAAATTTAACCGATAGTAATGATGAGATTAAAAATAAAATATCTGCCTTCCCAATAAAGGACTAGAAAATAAAATCAAACAGTGAACTGCTTAATGCATGTAGCTTCTGATTAACATTATTGCTGTTCCACAGATGTTGAGCTAGAAAACATCTACATGCTCTCGTGGCTTGGCACCTTTCTTTGTTTCCTTACTGCAGCTGCAGACTGATGGCTCTAAAAGGTAAGTTTACTTCATTGTCAGGTTTAAAGTTCTATTAAGCTATGGCTGGAGATTGCATTTTCAGTTTTAACAATAGTCTAGACATATGTGCATCTCGAATAGGGATAAGGAAAATTTTCTGATGAGCAAGTCAGCTGGCCATGCTTGCTATTGCCACAAGGTAATCATTTACTCTGGTGGGCTTTAAGCTTTGTAGTGGAGCCTCAGACCACTTCATGGAAAGGAAAGTACTTTTAAAGAAACCTCTGTTTGAACATATACATGTATGTGTAAATTAAACTGACAGAAAAGAAATAGGACTGGTGTGTGTGACGTGCCTAATAAAAAATGACTAATGATCCATGATTTTCTGCCTTCACTGGTAATTTCATTCAAGATGTATGGTACTTCTGATTCCAACACTACAAGGAACTTCAGTGCAGTTCTTACCTTTCACTGGACATTTAACCATAATATTTGCTCCAATTCTTGCCACAATTGTACCTCCAACAACTGCCATGAGATCGCTGGCTTCCAGATTTGTAACGTTTAACGGAGAGGACAAGATGACAGGAACCTCTTTGAAATTAAAGGGATAAATGGTTTAAAAAGCTTTGTTTTAGTTTTAAATGTAGATCTTGTATTTAAATTCACGTTTAGAACAGAATTCACTTTGCAAAGCAGCAGCCAGAAAACACAGGTGGGATAGATAGAGGCAGTCTGAATTCATACCCACTGTGTTTTTAGAGCAACAAGACCATCTTCTTGCTACCTATTAAATCAGGCACAGTTTCATGGATCGCCAGCAAAAAAACCCCAACTATTCCACATTGGAGTGGGGATGGGTGCTTATCTACTAAAAAAATGCCAGCACTAAAATAAACGCCCAATTCTGTGGATGCTACAGTCTTACCTGCACGTAATAGCAGTGATGTTTCCATATCAAAACCAAAATCATTAACAACCAGGCATCCATATGTACCAAGTTCCTTTTGAGCAGGATTCTGAATCTGCACTTTTCCAATGGTGTCCAGGATTACCCTGCAAAATATTCAAGGAAAGATGAGGGTTACTACCCTGGGACAAACCCAGCTGAATCTTCTTGCAAGAGTTACAACAGATACAGCAGCAAAACTCCTTTTTAGGAGTTTAACTAGTGCATCCAGTAACAGTTCTGCCTCCTTTTTGGTGACTAAAAGGGAGCACTAAGGGATATGTGCATGGAAGATTCTTCAGATACCTTTTTCTACACAGTTGTGTCCTAGCTGCAGCCATTTATAGGACAGCGAGCTTCCTACTACAAACCATAATCCCTTGGGAACAACTGCATGAATAAATCAGATTACCACAATTAAAAGTATTAGGCTTGGCAAGAAATCCACCTCTCTAGAGCAAGCTTGGTTTTCAACAGGATTGGGGAATTCACAAATGTGTGGCCTAATCTGACTTCCAAATTACCGCTGGTTTCTGTTTCTGTTTTGGTTTTCTTTTTAATATTATCATCATTAAAGCTAAAGTCTTCAACCAGAAACCCACAGGTGTCTTGAATATCTTGCCCTTCAGGTGGCAGGCAAGGTATCAGACAGAGCATCACAGTCTGGGGGGGAGGCTGAAAATAGCAGCCTGGACATTTTCCCCATGTTACTTCTTGTCAGCAGTGAGTTACAGGAGTTACACCATATGTTCATCACATCCAAAAAAGGCTGTAGCTCTGGCATTCTCCCACAATAAGTACACTCACAAAAGTAAGAGATACACAAAAAATAAAAATAAAAATTGAAACTACTTGTATTTCAACAAAACAAACCACTCACACATGGCTCAAGTACAGGTTTCATTTACAAACCCAACAGATAAACAGCCCATTTACATCCTCGCATTCTTTTTCAGATGTAATGCTATTAATGGCACTGTCTTTTGAGTACCCACACATACACATGGATTTACGAAAAAACTAGGAAAGAAGACTACTTTGCCAATGTGTCCTTTAAATTCAAGAATATCATTCCGGGCTAAAACAAAGCCAAGTTATGGAAATAGACATTAGGAATCAAACAGATACTTGTGAATAAAGAAAACACCATCATGTCCAAAAAATTAAAGTATCACTAGCAACAAATATAATGGGAAATTATGCTTATTTCACAAAATAAACATAGCTGGTGGGAGCTACATGGTTCTAAAAACATTTGCACTTTAAAAAAATGGCTTAGTTTTGGTGTCTTTGCTTTAACTGATAGCCCTGCAGAAGTCTATTTTTCTTGGCAGTGCAGTTAATCAGTTAAGTATGTTGAGAAATATCCAAAAGCACCTTTATCATTTCAGAACTGGTTTTTTTCATTACTCAAGAGCTAGCTGTATTTCCAAGGAGCTCACACACAGAGCTTATGTTAATATTATCAGGTGAGCTTCTAATTTATCAGCAATGAAGTGAAAGTATTTGTTCAGTCTTGAGCAAATATCTGAATATAACACACACTTGCTGTACTAGCTCTTCAGACATAGTTCTCAAATGTGATGGTAATGTAGGTCCTTTATTATTTTGTATTTCCTCAACAGAAATACTTGTAAATTCTAATGTAATAGAAAAGAATAAATCCATAAAAACTCATTCTTTGGTTTTAAATTGTAGTTATGCAGCTACAGTTATACATAAAGATTTACTGTGCTGAAGGATGGTGAGAGTTTCAGTGATATTATCTCTCCTTAAAATGAGCAAGAACTAAAACTTGGTTTCATCTATACCGTGGCAGAAGTTTTTAAAGTCTTCTTAGTGTCTTTGGTATCTGAACAAATCCAGTAGGGTTCTTAATTTGAGTACAAATCTGTTCATTTTCTGATGCAGCTCAAATAATTAAGGCAGATCACAGAATTCAGTTAGGATATCCAGAACACTTCACCTTGTACGAAAAGTCAATCCTCCCATACAGTGTCATGGAAATAGGCATATACTTTGATGTTAGTAAAACCAAACAACATGACAGACGCTTTAAAGAAAAACAAACAAACAAAACCACCCCACAACTCAGAAGTTGGAAGGCAGTGTTTATGCTTATCTCATTTTTACAACAGTATGTTTTAATATTGCACAGCAGGGTGGATTTTTACAGTTGATAGCAACATAGTAAGTCATTCAAAAATAAAAGAGAAGTTATTTACTTACTTCTCAGAGGCTTTTAATGTCTCACCATCTTTTGTCCAAGTATATTTCACTTCACTAATACCAGCTGTTTCACACAGTAAATTGACAGCATGAGTATTCTTGGTCAGAAAAACTGTATTTCCAATTTGTACAGTTACTGTTTTGTTGAAGGAAACTCGAGGAACATCCTTTTGTCTCATAATAACTGGAACCTTCTGGTCAAACATTAACTTATCAACTGTTTTTGTGCTGAAATGTTCAGAATCATTTGGTGATTTGCCTGCAAGTTTTGAGGCAAGTTTCTCATCCTGGGCTCCCTTCCATTTTTCAGTAGTTGGTTGTGGAGGCCGAGATAATTCAGCAACTAACTGGAAAATGACCTGGGATGCCAAATCATCATTGACTTCTCCAGTTTCAATCAGCTGACTCATGTTCCTTATCAGTTCTTCAAACTGCACAGTGTCCATGCTGTAGGCACCTTGGAGAACTGCTGCCTCCAGTCGTTTGTTCTTGAATTCACGAGAACTGAAGTCTGCTGAATTACTCCCAAAGGTCTCAAGGTTTCTCAGAAATGGCTGATCGTTTACTTGCCTGTCACCCAGATAGAGATCATTCTTCTTACTCCACATTTGCCACATTTTGCTCACTTTATGCCATTTGGCCCCAAAGCTGTTGGCCTCGTTGTGATCTGTGTTACTGGTCTCACTGGCATGTTTTCTAAGATTTGGTGGCTCTATCAACCTGTTGTCAGTACCAATGAGTTTGAGCACAAATGTTTCATGCACAGAGCCTGCAATGCACCGGTACACACCAATATCGGTAGCTTCAAGACTGTGTATTTTCAGCGAGCCTGACTTAGTGATGCCAAGTCTTTTGGAGTTCTGTAAGTGTTGTCCATCTTTCTCCCATCGGATAAGTGATTTCTGGAACCTTCTTACAGGGCACTTAATTACAACAGATGTTTTTGGAAGTAGGTAGGCTCGGCTTCCTATGGTAAAATTAATGCGCTTCTCTTGTCTCGTTTGAATATAGACTCGGTGAATTCCGACAATCTGAGGTCCGAGAGCAGGGTACTTTTCTGGAAGTTTTGGTTTAATTTCTGAAAGAAAATGAAGTGTTGAAAAGTATCTAATCATTGGCACTCATGCTTACAAAATCTGCTTTTCACGGAATGCTTGACAGAGCTTTTCTTGACTTTGTTCATGTCAGATTGCAACATGCTGAGCTTTTATCTGAGTCACAAAAATGCCAAAAAATGCACAACATGAAGCCATAACATTCCCCTGCTCCAGCCAAGAATTCCATCACTTCTCCCCCAAATCTCCTAACAATGAAAACATACAGGCAACTTACACCTATGTGAAAGACATAGATGGTTCACACATACATAAATGTATATATACATGTATTATATAGTACTGTAACTTATACTATATATAAAATCCTATTATGGTTATATTTCCTGTATATTTCCTATTGCTGCCTCAAAGGCGGCTGTTAGACATGATGGGAATGGAAAAAGTGCATCAAAAAAATCTGAACACATTATCACTTTCCCCATATTTGAGCACCATCAAGTGCTGAACAACTTAAATAAACAAAACCTATCCAGAAAGTAAGGCTCCCCTTGACTTATTTAAATTGTTGGCTGGCTATGTTGGTTGTTGATTGAGTCAAGCCAAATTGACAGCAACATAGGAGGCGAAAGAAACAGTCAGTGAAGACACAGTACATGCAACAAGCAAAGCCACCCTATAATCATTGGCTGAGGGTAAATTTCTTTGGGTTGAAAAATGAGTTGCTCACAGTGTTGTGCCAAGAAAGTAGGGAGGGAAAGGAGGAAAGACAGAAATCATTCAAAATTTTGCGAGTTGAATATAGCCATCAGATGAATTAACAAATCAGACAATAACAGCATAAAGCTTCAGGCAGACTGGGTGTGGAGACAGTGGGTATTATGAAGCTCCTCCTGCACTGTACTGCAGGCATTGGATGCTGAAAGGTTTCTATGGAGCTGCCTGAATGAATACCACCACAGGCAGGCCTTCCCAGCAGTGGCTGGACAGGCACACTGGAGACAACATGAGAATGACTGCAATGTTTCAGATACCACTGTGTTGACTCACTGCTGGCAGCTACGGTGCCCCACTTTGATCAGTAGAACTAATCTGACTAAGAAAACACCAGGTAGGTGAAGAAACTGGGTGCTGTAGGAGGCAGGGAACAAGGGCACCAACCCCCTGAGACTGTTCCATGCAAGATGAAATTGGCCAGCTGGGAAGAGTCAGAAAACACTGTATTGGTGCTAGAAAACAATTGAGTTGTGTTTGGTGACCCAGCCTTTTGCTATGTGATACAGAAAAAACTCAGAGTGCAGAATGAGCTGATGAGCCAGGAAATGGACACACAAATTAAAATGCTTCTCGGTGTGCCTACATCTGAAATGATTACTACCATTCCACTTGGTAGGTACATATATATATACACATATATATAATATGACAACTACACTGATGGCACAGAAATGATACTTGAAAAACTGCATGCTTCTTATATCCAGATGATTCAAATATGCTGTGAAGAAATAGGTGAAAAGCTAAATGCTTCAAGCATTCAATAAGTGTGTACACTATATGAACTACACCCTAGAGTGCATTCTTATGCTTATAAAACAAAATGGTTATTTTCAATGTTTTGGGTAATGAGTTCAGACCTGTGGGGATATCATGGTTTCATAATTACACAGCTTTTAAATCGGTATTTCTTATCCAGATACATGATTCCCTCAACCATTTCACATGCTACAACAAATAAATTGCTCTAGGCACTCCATTTACTAAAATTATTAAAGTAGCGTCCTGTTTTTAATAAGTTACTGGGCCCAAAATATTTATTTTTAGGGAAGTGTTCCAGTATTAAATATTCCATTTCCAAAATCCAACTTACAGACACAGTAAGTGTAACTTTAAACACACAAATTAAAATACTTCAGGCTGTGGTCTGTTTACACTAGTTAGTCCAACATGGAATCAAACCCAGTGCATACTTATAAATATGTTACCAAGTATCATCCATTTAATTTTTTAAAAAAGAAAGACCACTAACTCTCATTAGCAGTTCAACACTAAAGGGTTTGTATATTTTTACTGGTGACTGGTGAGTAAGGCTAGGAGTGAAACAAAGTTCAGAGTTGCGGATGGGAGGCCATACAAATATGTAAGGTCATATGAATGTATGAGGCCACATAAGAATGCTTTTTCTACATCCTTAGTATCATCCAAACTTGCAGCTGCTAATGTAACAGACTGTTTGGGAGAGGGTTTCTTTTTCAAAAAGGTAAATCTTGCTTAAGGATTAGATTGTACTGCAGCCACTGGACTTCATCATCACCTGGTACAAAGCCAACTGCGTCTCTGACCTCTAATGGTCCTCGACAGCTTTAGATGGGCCTCGGGTCCTGGTGACCTCAGGGCTAGACTGGTGTTATTTCCTATTTCTCAGTGACCACAGTCAGGAATGTTTTTGACTTCATAGGGCTTATAAAGTAGAAACAGCTATGATTGCTAGTCCCAGGGTAAAAGATCAAGTCTAAAAAGCCTCATCACTGTCATGAGGCAGTTAAAGAGAGGGAGGTCATCTGAGCCACAGAAGGAGCTTATCCTTCACAGAAGGAGAAATAAGCCTCCTGAGGAGGCTTATTCAGAAACACTGCTCTCAAAACCAAGAACCCTTAACAGCACATGTGCCACACAACACACCACTCTTCACTGAGTCTGCTTCACTCTGTAGCTAGCCATCTGCCTATCCTAGGGGCTTGCTGGGTTCCTGCCTTCTATTCACTCACCCTCGAAGGCATCCTGAACCCACAGCTGCAGGAGAAGGAGATGCCTCCGCATGTTTCTGAAAATCCAAAGCCTACTGCTGCTGCCACCCTGGCTCATTCTGCACACCCCAAACTGAAACTATGGGTACAGTCATATCTCATGCCTTCCCCTGCCCTTCTGTTACATGCACAGCCAGGGAATTACCAGGCAGATCTGAGCTGCAAGGTCTCCCTTGTTCCAAACAGATGTGGAGATGGAGAGAACAGTGATACTCTTCTACGGCTTTGATCTGTACCCATTCAGTACAATCACATTCCCTCTCACAGTCCACTCTCCTGTTTTCTTGGCACTATGGTGGAAGCTGACAATGTAACTTTAATAATCAGTCTGTGCTAAGCAATTTGCAAACCAGCTACACTGCCATTCAACTATCCACAATTAATTAAATTCAGATAGATAGGCAGCTCAAAATATTTTATTAAACCTTATGCCAAGGACATTCCTGAAAGTCCACAGGGCTTTATTTAAGTGGAGTTTTGAACCTCAGGATTTTGGCATGTTAATCTGAAATGCAGGCCAGGAAAAGAAGTTTCATATTAAGTATGAATCAGTAATTATTCTATTTCTTATTTTGTTTTGTGAATAAATTTTAAAGCAAAGCTTCAAAATGTATGAAGTAGCTATTTCTTGACAGCACTATGAATTGGGTCAAAACACGTCTGTCTCTATGATCAAAACCAGGCCATTCATGAAGGCTTTTCATTTTCCCCCACCTCAAAATTACAAACTCTCCTTTATTCCTGTCTTTTCAGCATCCTGATACCCAAATCTAGAAACTCTCTTTCATAAAGACAGAAGAGCAGAGGTTTAGACATAAGTAACCTGAATTTAGAACTGCCTATAATAAATTGCTGTAATTGAACATACTCTCTATCAGTAAGGTACGTCCACTGGTGTTACACAGACACAATTAGTGCAGCTACCATGAGTAAAACATGATTGTACCCAAATTGTACAATCCCTATCAACAATCTTTCTGAAAAGATTTTTATATAGACAGTAATAAAATACTGGATCTTTTGAAGAGTGTCTGTACTGTCATCACTTCCTGCAAAGTTCAAGAGATTCTCATTTCTGTGAGGAAAGACAAAAATGACACCTGAAGTTATCACTGTAGTGGAGTTTCAGGTTTTGATTTCCACCATGCTAAGTGAAATGTCCAGTGTAATACAAATGTACAAGAATACAAAAGACAATACAGAACTGGAATCTTAGCTTTTCTAATGCCCTTTGTAATTTATAGTCAAATTATGATTCCAGCACCCCCCTGGTTAGGATAGCATAAAGGATAAAGGACAGATCAGATCAAATGTAGACAAGTATGAAGGTGAGAGGTATGTACCATTAAAATGTATTCAAAAACTACTTGAGATCATAACCCTTATTTCTGACTGGCAGGAAAAAAAAAAAAAAAAAAGAACAATCCTGTTATTACTGGTCTAGTAATTTTGATATTCAGTTTACGCCAGATCAGTAATGTTGTGATAGTATAGGGAGATGAGTGAATTACAGATTTTTCTTTATAAATAGATCATTCCAAATCAGCAAGAAACTACATAAAGTAACATACTTACTGTTGCAGTCATTCATCTGACAAGACCTTACAAGCAACGAAGGAGACAGACCACTACACATTGATCCATTTAATGTGACATATTGGCCCTTTGCTGCTAGTTTTTGGCAGGCAAGTTTCCTTCTCTGGATTCCAACACCGCAGCTTACTGAGCACTGAAAAAGGAAGGATGCAGTCAAACTAAACTTGGTGTCACACACAACACATGTTAATTTTAAATTAGTTTCTTGGTTTATTTTTGGTTTTGTTTTCTTCCGAGAGGAAGTGCACATGCTCTACTGCATATGAATCCTTGTGTTATACAGACATTGAATTCTCTCCACTTTTCCAGACAATAAGAATATAAGATAGACAATTTGTTTCAGCAAGCAACTCGGGAACAATTGAAACAAAATGACAGTATTTCTTTATGTCCAACTATGTGTAGAGCAAAGCAATGAGTTCTAGTATTTAAGAGAAATAATTCAGCATGTTCTAAACAGTCTTTGTCAAGTTCCTCAACACTGTCTCCTAGCTTGAATTTCATCAACCTTTAATTGCAGCTTCTGAATTA
Organism: Megaceryle torquata; assembly: GCA_024611175.1. Lineage (NCBI taxonomy): Eukaryota > Metazoa > Chordata > Aves > Coraciiformes > Cerylidae > Megaceryle > Megaceryle torquata. Next base: position 15,408 of record JANIJG010004720.1, on the reverse strand, counting down.
TCTTCTAAAAGTCTTTTTGTCCAGGGATTGGTAGCAAGCTTGCATTAAATGGGAAAGAGGGAGGACATATTCCAGCACAATGTAAATATTTGCTTTTTTGAAGCCATACTATGAGATAATTGTTAGCTAGACAAGTCTGGTAGAATGCATTGGCATTCTGTCATTCAGCAACTGAAATACAGCTCAGGAAGGGGGCTGTAATCAGTCTGGTTGTAGGCAGGGATGCACAGCAATGGCATGCACAGTTTAGTCCAGAGGCATGCCTTATGAAACCTTCTGCTACTGTGTGAATTTATTGTTCCAAGCATTTTATTTGCCCAAGCAGAAATCTTCAGGGCTTATGTTGCAATTGAAGCTTTTGGTTCACTGTTGATGCTCACCTTGGACCACTCTCCAAAGACTAGCTGAGGAGGACAATCAACTTTTGCACACGGTTTACTAGTTGGCAATTTAGGTTCCTGGCAGGTGTCATCAGAGTGTTTCAGGAAACTTCCATCTGTCAACAGCTGCTTACAGTACACTTTGCGGGTCTGAATCCCTCCTCCACAAGTACGTGAACACTAACAAGTAGAAGAGAATGAATCACGTACACCTGCATAGACATCTGTGCTCTCCCATCACATTGTTATTGTACACAAACACTTTAAGCCTCCCCCTCCATAGTTATGCTCTCTTGAAAAATGACATCTACTTGCAATTAGAAAGCAAAAAGCATGCAGAAAGTATTCTGTTAAACTGCTTTGCTAGTATATTGGAGATTATGAGAATTTAATTTTAAAAGTCACACCACCTGAATGAAATTAAGTAATAGAAATCTCAAAGAAAAACAAGCATCTTACACATAGATCTATGTCCCTCATCAGTTAATATAACTGGTAGGAGTTTGGGAAACTTTGTCCTCGAGGAAAAAAATAAATTAGAAAGCAATGTCTCCAATAGCAGTTTATTGCATTTGCAGAGCAGAGAAAGAGAGGTGATGTCTGGAGTAACTGGTATCCAGCCTTCTGAAATCTTAAAAAGGACTTTCCACCTCATCCCACGATTATCCACTGGCACAGTAATCCAAAGCAGTATTTTTGACCCTGGATTAGTTTGTTCTAATGAAATCAGCTGAAACACTTACATACCAAAGTTTAGGGGCTACCTTCCATGTTATTCCAGCTAGAGAATTTCAAGTATGTCACCAGGGGAACACATTTAAACTATTTCTGTAACACAGTCATACCTGTTGCCATTCCTCAACATGCCAAACAGGGGGACAATCAATCTGGTTGCAAGCTTGTAAAGAATGAGGCTTTCTGTCTTTGCACTCTTCAGCAGCAATAGTGGATCCTCCTGGCTGCTGGCAGTACACATCTCTTGTCTGTATCCCAACCCCACACGTAGCTGAGCAGCGTCTCCAGGGGCCACTTTGCCACCTGTTCCAACAAACAGCCAAAAGCTTATGTTTTAGCAACTCGCCTCAGCCTGAGGAAGGAGCAATCATACTCAAACAGATCCTAGCAAAACAATAACTGAAGGCATAGTTATTGATAGATGGCTAAAACATCCCTTTGGCTTGGCTGCAATGCAAAATTATAAACTAGATTTATAAACTTACAGGTAACAAGGAAATGGAGAAGTTACTAAGAATAATGCAATGAAGAGTCATTTCCAGGCAAATTCAACTCCAGCATTTACTTTCAGAATGCTCCTCACAGAAAAAACCAGTCTGTTGGCAACCTGCTGACGTTTACAAATATGTAAATAGACCTTTTGGACATTTACAAAACTTCCTTTAAATCTGTATATGTTTTCTATAAAACATCCTGTTCCTGTTAACTTCTTCCCTGCATCTTGCAAGAGGAGGCTTTTTGCAAACACATAGAAACAATATTCAAAGGATCAGGGATGTTAGAGATCAAAAGGGGGTAAATAATGCAGTGCATGAAAAGATTTCACATATGGCCCTTTCAAGAGACCAAATTAGCTATGTTATCTTGGATTTGGACTAGGTTTGTTCAGAATTACCCAGAATCTCCAAATAAACTTCAGAAGACATAAGAACTATGTGGGGATATTAAAGTAGTGAGAAATTAAAATAACTTTAAATCATAATTTCCTTTTTTTTTTTTTTTTAATTCAGTAAGGATAGAAAGTAAATATTCTCTGTTTTTTTGTGAAATTGCCTTAAAATTTTACTTGTACCACTAAAAGAGTTAAAGCTGTTTTTCCAACTCTGGCAAATATCTACACAGAAGAGATTTATTTCAGAAAACGTTCCCTATTTTATTAGTGAGATGTGAAGAGTGAAAAAGGAGTGAACAAGACCAAAAAAACAACCTAACCCCAAAAACTCGTTAAAGACAGAAGTAGTGAAATTTCATCCCAAAGCAAGACCACAACCCTGCAATCTGAACCCTTTCTGAGAAAGTTAATGTTTATTTAAGTCATATTAACCATTTCTTTGCCTCAACATGTTTTCATTATTACAGTGTACCTTGGAGGGCAAAGCTTCATATTGCAAGTACGAGTCATTGGTGGAGGTCTCTTGGAATTGTCACACAGGGTTTCATTGACGCCTTGTTTTGTCTCTACATGCAGACACATTGCAATGGCTTCTTGTGTTCCTGAATTAAAAAGAAAAACACTTATGGAAGATGGAAGATATTTCTGTAAAACTTACTCTTGAATATTACCCAGTAACAAAGCTCTAAACAGTAAATTAGATAGCAGGCTTCGCAGTTACATCTCAAGTCAAAAGGAACACAGAGCTGTATTCAATGTCCAAAAGATACTTGTGAAATACATCTACTACTTCTGTGATATTTAAAAGGCTTGATTTGATATTCTACCTCTCTGAAAACCAACAGAAAAAAGGCTTTTCTGTCTGTCCATCATAAAATACTACATCTGCCTGCTTCTGTAACGGTCCCAATCAAACTACTGGTTTCATTGCGAAAATCAGAGCAAAAGTGATTCCCTTCTCACTTACCTTGACTTTAAGAAGCTAAAGAGTTACAAGGAATGTGATTTAAAAATGCAGAAACTTGCAAAATTATAATCAGGAAAGTGTCTGGCTAAAGATAGAACCTTTCTCATAGGGGCTAAGAGGTGCAATAGTTCTGCTGAAGGCAAATTTGACCCAATGTAGAATTTTCCTCACTTGTGACCAATCTTGGCCCCTTCTGATCTGCAGCTCTTGCTACCTGGATCTTATTACTGAAGCTTGAAAGAGTACCAATACTTAAATTTCTATGAGTCAAAATGAAACGTAATAAAAGTTTGCTTTAGAACAAGTCAGCTCAGCGAATATGCATTTTGTGAACCACTTTTTAAAAACCCTGTATAATCATTCTATTTTATATATTGTATTTTTTAGCATGAAAGCCTTGCTCAATTTCAAAGCTCGCTCACATGCACATGAAAAGAAGATGGTTTGTGTTGTACTTGGGGGATCCTGTGTATCTGGGATGTTATATGTAAGTAATGCTAATGATCATAATCCTATAGAAAAAAAAAAACAACCAAACAACACAGAAATAATAAAATACCTATTTAGTTGCTTCCAGTTAAAAAAAGGCTTTTGAAGAGTCACGGTTTAAAGAACTTAAATTTTCCATTTCCTTCCTATCTTTCATTTATCTCTAGTGATTTTGCAAGGATATGAACTTGCTTTGAACATCAGGTTATATTCCATATGAGCAAGGCTATATTCCAGGGTTTCAAAGGGACTTGCATTTTTAACTAGAAACCTTTGCTAATCATTTCATGGTATATGACATTACCTCAGAACCTCACTGTTGTTATTGCACAAAGGCTACTACAGCTACTCCTGTTTCGGTGTCAGCTGTGCACAACGACAGGTTTCTTGGCACTGTTGATCATTACTATTCAGATTTCTGTGGGCTTGATGAAATATCTTACACTGTAAGTTTCCTCTCCATGCCAATTGCCCTCCTTATTTCTCTCCTTCACAACATAGTCGTGAGCACTGTCATTCTGCTTGTAAACCAAAGATGTTCCTTCAATCTATAAACAATTGTGATGTAGTCCAGGCTATCAGTCCTGGGCCACAAGCCCTCTTTGCGACACTTTAACTAGTCCAACTGTTTCAGACACATCATCAGGAGAAGACCAGCAGCAATTTTCACAATAATGTACACTGCAATTTCTTTCAGGCTCTCTGGTACATCTCTAGATCCCCTCTGTGACTCATTTTCAGTTCAGAAAGACCCTGTTATATAAATGTTTTGACTACATCTACAAAGTGATGAATTTTTATAGAACAGAGGACCTGACCTTACATATGATTGACAGTCTCTTCAGTTCTCTTATATCAAAGTATTGATATTACATTAATACAGAACACACACACTGAGTAAAAAGTATTTCACTAGCAAGGCTGAGAATAAACCTTTAACCATGACTATAATGTAGACATGAAAATGCCCAAGGATGATGAACCAACAAATAAACATTTTTTTCTAGAACTCTATATTTTTTTCTGGACCAATAACCAAGGGAATCAAACATTTTCTGTCCAATTGATCCCCACGTGCTCGTTAACAGAAGCGGCTTCCCTGTCCCCTTATGCAGGAAATGCCCACCTGACTGTCTACAGCAGAGAAAAAGAGACTTCAAAAAACAGGATGGTGTTATTAGATAAGCAATCAAGTACATATCAAGTGTCCATATAATCTCTATTTTAGGTCAAAATCTCCCCTGTGCTATCAGTCTTCAATTTTGCTGACCACAGTGTGTTCCTGTGGGAAAACCACACTCAGAGGTGATGCCGCTCTGGAACCGGTTGTGATAAGTAATATCTTCTTAATAACTCACACAAAGGAGTGGAGTGAAATGAGAACCCTTTCAGGCCATTTAAATTGGCAATAATCCCATGGGAACTTTTTATCTCAGTGTTATAAAAACAAAACTGGCCAGCCAAATGAACAAAAGGCATGTCATACCAGGTGATGGTTTTTGACTGCGGCTTGCCACCTGGAGTTCATTAAACTGCTTCTGCCTTGCAGCATGACCTACCTAACTTTAATTGGGTTACCAGAAGAAAATGCCATTATGTGGTGTATCTTTCATTTGACTTAACTACAGGGCACAAACTGCAGTAGTGATTCTTCCCCAGAGGGGCCTTATTGAAAGAAACACGGTACCCTGTTTTGATGCCATAAGTACAAAAGAGATATTAAAGACCTGTTAGAAACATACCATGCATTCCCTGTTCCTTGGTACTCAGTTTGAGAACTCTATTCAATAAATGACTACACTTAATTGATGCAGCATTTACTAGAACTCAACTGTCAAAATGTCTTGACAATGAATCGTATTTCTCACCCCAAACTATAATTTTCCATTAGTTTGGGGACTTCAGTCACTGATAAATTTCCTACCATATGTCAGTTGGAAAAGGGAAAAATCTATTATTCAAACAAGCAAAGTTTATATGTATGACTTTCTTGGCTTATAATATAAACATAGTAGATAATTTAACTAAAACGTTATGTATGCAGCAGGGAGCATTAAGTATTTTTACAGTAATCTGATGCACTATTGTAGTAATTATCCTAGTATTCAGTGAAATAGAATATTTTCTATTTTAACCCAGCATTCAAACCACATACATTTACATTCTTTAACAAGCTTTTCTGTTCAGTGAAATACACAATGCATGAAGCTGTGTTAAGAGATCAGAATACTCAAAAAAAGCCCAGTGTCTTTGTTTCTGCCTTTTTCAGAGTACAAAGAAAATGGGGGTGGAAAGTTGCTGTGCAAATGGTAAGAGGATGGATCTATTCTCTGTACCTGGGAGAGGAAGGACAGTCATTTATTTCTATCAGATAGTCTCAGTTTGGTGACTGCTCAAAAATATCAGCAACATGTGGCTTGAGCCTCTCTGTAAATCTATTGAAACTGGCAATATTATATTCATTCTGTAATAAACAGTGCCTGTAGTTACTGAACTAAGTGATAGGAGTAACCACTTACCAAACTGCCTCCAACACTATTGCAAATGCTCTCAACTTTATATGCAAGTCTCAGAAGAGTCGTTGTTTTCCTTAAGAGCCCTTATATTTGGCTAGAATCCATTAATTTTCTAAGAATCTCAGGTTTCTTATAAATAAAATGGTAAACTTGTATTCATTATGATCCAGGCAAGAGTCTGAAAACACAACTTGACTGGCCCCTAAAGCATCCAAAGCCAAAGACTATAGAGAAAACAAGAGGAACTCAATATGTATTCATCGTTATTTTTAATGTAACAATTATAAGGGGGCAGAATTATATTTTTTGGAACAAATGGACTACAAATAATAATAATGACATTTAACTACCAAAATCTGCCTCTTGAAATTAAAGGTATTTTTAAACAGGGACCGAGAAAACATTCAGTTAGGGTTTTATATTGAAAACATCCCTTTAAGATACTGTAGAGTAGTTAAATGATTGACAACACTAAATAAATATCACAGATTACAAGAAAAATATTTCTCAGGCATAGTCTTTATTCTGATAACAACTATTACTTCTCACTGCCAATATTATGAAAATTAAACTTATGTTGGGGGTTCTCACATTGGGGCTAAAGTTCTTCAGATGGAAAAAACCCACAACACTGTGGGATAATGAGGGCAAATCCTGAGATCCACGAGCACACAGTTGGCTTGTTTCCAGTTTGGGATTTCTTCAGGCCCTGAAGACAAAATAGATCTTTAGCTTCCAGGATGGTTACAGAGCTTCCTATAGATGTTAAAGGTGACATCTGCCTCGGGGCAAACCAGCCTGGACAACTTATTTGCCCTCATGGAAAGATTGTTGAAAAAAAGTAATAATTATGCTCACTGGTATAACACAATGCAGAAGTCCTCAAAAGCAGCAAGTTTTATGGCGCTCAATAATGCTGTATGACAAGCCACACAGATTTGGTGCAGAAAGCACACAAGACAACCAAAGATTCATGTTATTAATGTTTTAGAACATGCTGAATATGATGAACTGGAAAGCAAAGATGATGTTTGATAATGCCTTGCCTTTATCTCTCTAATTCTAGTATCTCAAAGAGTAAAGTTTTCATCTGCATTTTACATCTGCTTTGGAGAGGGACCAGAAGAGAATTTGAATTAGAAGTCTAGTCCATATGAAGATTTAAATAAAAGGTGCGAGTGACAACCATTGAAAAAGAGATTCAAACCTTGCTCAAACAGTGCCTATAAAGCTTCCAGCTTACTTAGACCTTGCAGACTTTTCCCTCATTCAGAGAAGGTCAAGCACTAAGAAATGGAGGTAGAGAGTTCCAAGGATACAGAAATCCACAGCAATTTTTTTTTAATAGCCACTACTAGATACATACATCCTAGAGAAAAAGCACCTAATATAATTTACATTACACTGGGATATTCCAAATGCAGACAATATTTATTTCTTGTAATGAAAGAGTTCATCTAATTGAAATGATATTGAACATAAAACAGCAGAAATGGATCAGCTCCTTTGAAATACACAATGGAAAAATAGTAGACAGTGAGATCATTAGTACATTGCAGTAAGTTGGAAACAGAAGACATGTCTGGTTCCCGTAAAACTATTTATCAGCAGGTAATTTTTGCTCTGTTTGAATGCCTTTGCCAAGGCAGCAAGATGACCAGAGCTGACAGAATGAAAAAAATCACTGCTACCTAACAAGCATAACCACACGGGGACTTCTGAAGCTGTTGATTGATAAAATATACTGATAACTTCCCCCATTTCCCAAGAGCATCACATAAGAAAAAAGTCTAGACACTGTATCAGTGATACCACAGAAGTCCCAAGAACACAGATATTTTCTTGCAAACTTCTTCAAACAGATAATTTCTATTGTGTATCAAGCAAATGGGTAGATTGCTATGAATACAGGATAATTTTAGGTCCGGCATGCTCACAAATTCATGAAAGAGACAGAAGTCAGCTACAGCATTCACACTCAGCTCTCTCAGGAACAAAATTAAGCTGAACATGGGATTCTGCCCATCGGTCATTCTGAAGTTCCTTTATGCAAGCAAATGAAACTACCATCTTCAGTACAGGCTCCTTAAATTACCGTTAGATGGTACTCCAATTACAAATTTTATGTGAATGGTTTTGCATGGACAAACTCACACATGAAGATGCAGGCGATGCAAAGGTGCACACGTGCAATAGCAGGTAATCACCAGAGATTATTTCAGCCTAGATGTCTGCTCATGTCAAAATTCAAGAACTTCAGAGTTTTAGAACACCTCTGACAAAGATGTTGGCTAAAAAGCAGTAGTAAAGTGGATATAAGATGGCAATGAAATGACTGTACATTACAAAAAATCAGTTATGAAAAAGACAGCTACAACTTTAGTAGTACTGTTCCTGCTTTAGAGTACAGTTTACTTATTTCTAAAAACAATTCCCTCATTAAAATGAAAAAAACAGATACTCAGTCCCAATAGCTGTCACTACATTATACATTTATACATACACACTTGGACTATAGCCTCTTCATCACCAGCCATAATGCTTGCTGAAGGTAGTGGAGGGATGGAGGTACATCAGCTTTTGTGAGTACATGTGCTGTTATTTCTATGGATCAACCCCATCAGTAAACAGCAGTACTAAATGATAAAGGAGGTACTTATCAGTCACTTACCATCCTGCTGATAGCATTCTAGGGCACCCCTCCCAGCTTCTGTCTTCAAAGTTTGAACTGGTGAATAGTACAAAAGAGGCTGCTTTCTGTGAGCTCTAGACAGGTTTTCTGCTTCCAATTGTTTCTGTTCTTCCCTTTTCTACATTTTTTATTCCTTCTATGGGTACAACTGTCTTCACTTCCCACTGATGTCATCAGTCCTGTCATATATAGGTGTGTTCACAATTCCACTGCCTCCACTTAACAGTTCATAACTCACTTGTGTTCAGTCCCAAAGTACAGTATGTAGTAGCAACACCAGCAACCTTGTCTAGTAACATGTACTTAGGACGACAGGGAGATTCGATTACATCCAAAAAGGAATGTGCCTAACTACTTGCAGACAGATGTATGGCACAGAGTTCCTATAGAGTGATATACTGTACCAAGACCTAAACAAACTCCCATTTGATCCTCGTGCTGGTCAGACTGAAAGCAAGCCTCCCTAATTACAACTTTGTATCCCTACTGTACTGCAGAAAATGGCGTCATTTTGGAAGATAAGGAAGAACTGGAATTTTAGCTAAGAAACTATACACTTCCAGAAACTATACACACCCAGAAAGGTCATCTAAACATTCCCATCAGTGATACAGTAAACATGCTGATACCATCATGCCTGGCAGAGACCCCTGCAGCAAGTCTAAAGCAACTTGCTGTATCAACTTCTCACACTTTAAGCAAATAAAGTTGGTGTTGAACATAGGATATAAAGGAAACGAGGCAGTTTGAAGTAACCTAGAAATAAGTTAAAACTTGAAATTGCATGTTTTCCTACATATCAACACAGCTACTTTAAGATAAGACCAAACAATACCAAACAATTCCAAATTCTTACCACTCAGGATTAATAAATAAATGAATAATGCTACCTCCAAGACATGTGGCTGAACAAGGAGTAAAACCAATATATTCCCAGTCATAAATCACACTGCCATCCTCAGAATGTAAAAATTCTGCTGTGTAGGGCATAGGATCACTGCCACAAGACGCCTGGTGACAGACTCGTTCTGTTGGTGGCTTCACATCTTCACACTCCTCCTCAGGCAGTTCAACCTCAGTCTGAGTAAATGCGAGGAGAATTCGGCACTTCACATCTCGCACCTGTATGCCATTGCCACACGTGGCACTGCATGGAGACCAGGGATCAGGAATAAATCTGCAAATAATCACAATATGGTAGAAACACTGTCATTTTATTGCATATAATTGTGTCTGTGTGTACACAGGGAAAGCATAGCTAAACCACAGAAAGATATGTTTATACACAAAGCAGACAATACATAATATTATTTGATGCTTAAATAGAATGCATATCCAAGTGTCTTAAACCTTCCACTTGTCACCCATCCCAGACCACTTCTCAAAATTCAGCAGAGAAAAGATGTAGGAAAAGAGGAGAAACAATCATGAAGAACAAGGAAAGCTGTATCCTTTTTTGGGATAAAGGGACATCAGCTAAATGTTTTCTCAAGCTCCTTCAGTGGAAAAAAGAAGAAACTCCATGAAGTCACATCTATACAATACGAAATAGCTCCCTAGGCACACTGACTTGGGCATATGCCAACAGTATACTTGCAGTCTGCCTAAATCTGAGAAAGGCCATTGCCTTATGTCATACTAATAATCAGCAACCAGACAGAAAAAAAGCACTTTTCAAATCTAGCTATCTCCAGTGCACACCACCGCAGGCTGTTGTTCAGATTTAATCTTGTTAAGAAGCTTCTCATCTTCAATAAAGAGGTCTAACAGGCTTAATCTATAATCCATCCTTTTTATTAGAAAGCATTTATACTCCTGATGAGCTATAGTTATAAAATCTTATTTTACAGATCATGAATTTACCGAACAAAAGGAGCTTTTAGTCTCTAATGTTCTCTGACTTCGAAGGTCCCATTAATATCCGATAGAAATTTTCAAAATAGTGCGAGAGCCAAGGGGATGAATTTCATTAATAAAGTCATCCTGAGTGGCTCTGGGGTACAATAATACAGAGTTTCATAGGACACTTCTTCAAAAGGTTGCAGATGCTTTTTATTACATGTCCAAATGTAGCTGATGATCAAAACACAAAAGGGAGATATAGGAGGTTATATTTGACCAACGCTAAAAAAGTATTTGGAAAAATCCAAATTCAGATTCAAAGACTTTCTCCTTATCTTTAATTAAGAATTGGCTTTCTCTTTACTGCAAACAAGTTGCCCTTACAAATATAAGAACAGTTGTGTAAGACAAAATTCAGTATTTACGTGCTGCATACACAGTAAGCACAGAAAAATGTCAACACATTGTGGTTGATTATGTGGCCAGTTTATCATCTTGCGCCAATAACTTCTTGCCAGTATATACAGAGGAAGAATAATACAGAAGAAAGGAGAACAGATGCATGGGTAACCCCTAAGGATATGCAAACTCAGTCCTTGGGGTAGTCACCCAAGCTGCGCTTGGGATAGACACAAGAGAGATTGTCTCCTGTGGAAAAGAGTATTCCCATTTCCAGTAAAGGCTACAAGGTAATTGGTTATTCTTTAGGAAGATGTTGATGAAATACCTGTACAAGTCTACTATGAAGACAAATAAAGATGTCCAAGCCCATCACTTCAAAGTTTCCTTGAACACAGCCTCAAAATTTTAGTTAGAGTTCACTGGTCCTTGATGGACTTTAATAAAGGGTGGAGTATCCCAGCTCCTCTTGAAACCAAGGAAAACTGCAGGTACTCATCACTTCACAAGTCTGACTACCTTTGAAGTAAATGACCAGATTGATTTTTATTGGAAGAGTATTATCAAAATGGTGCATGGCTGTGTCCCTACAGTGATAAAATCTGAGTAAATGTCCCACTGATGCCACTTAACAGCCCACTGAGTCCAAAGGCACCGCTGATAGAGGTCCATGTCCAGAAGCTTTTGATAACAAATTCTAACCCAACATCCATGCAAAAAGATGCAAAGGAAGGCTTTCTCTTACCCCAGCAGATAAAATCTGCTTAGCCCTGAAACATCAGATCTCACAGACTTTTCAAAGACAGCCACGCTAACTAGCTAGGGTGGCTATGGCAAAATCACCCTCATTCAACAAAACACTTAAGCATGTGCATAACTTTAAGTACATTAGCTGTCCTTTGAAGTCAATAGGACTATAATGCTAAACTTGTGCTTAAGTGCTTTATTGGATCAAAGCCATTGTGCTTGACAAAATTATGACTTCCTTCTCCTCTGTAAAAAACATGTAAGTCTATTTGTAGTTATGTAACTAATTGGAAAAATAAAATTGATGGACATTTATAGTTGAGAAGAGTTGGTTGGTGTTCTGACCACACCTAACAGTTTACAGTCTGAAAGCAAATAACTCTTTTTGGTAAAAGTATCAAGAAATTAATGTTAGTTTTGTGTACTGTTAGTTGAGTGCATTAAAACATTCCAAAACTAATGTGTTATGCATGCTTCTGAAATCCTGTATAAATGAAAAGGAAATTTTGAAGCACAACAATCCTTTCATTCAAACCAACTGATTTATAAAGAAACTCAGAAAATTCTAAGCATTTTTTCCTTCTATTCATATCAAGCCTATATTATAATTGAGGTTTTCCTGTTGAATATTAGTGTCTGGTGTTTTTCAGTGAAGTGCAAGATAGAACACCCCACAATGTTCAAAATACTTTTTATTCTACCTTGGCATTTGCTAAACTAGTCATGTGACTATTTAGCTATTAAAAACCTACATTATAGAACCTTTTAAAGGATGACCATCTTATAGTCTCACTTTTAGTACCCTCAACAGAAGCCCATGGAGACTGCTAATATAAAAATAGAGCAAGGAACTGACTTAGAGAAAGGAACTGACTGGACAGTAAATTCTGGAGGTTGGCATTGTATTGGAATTTTGAGTTCAGGCAGATGATTTTTTTATTTTTTATTTAACATATGCACAAACAAAGCCTGGGACAGATCATTTATGCAAACTCCATCAGCCTCAGAAGTGATATAGTTTTTATTCAGTGACATATTTTTTACTCGGTGACATTCCTGGCACACACAATTTTGCTTCCCTGAAGCAAATTCACTCTGCCTTTGATGGGCATACACTCTGAGTGATCTCAGGTCAGGATTAATAAGCATCAAAGCACTCTTATTATGATGTCTTGCAGATCATCAGGAATTTACAATGGAATGGATGGGATGGTTGTAACTGAGATATTTAAGTTTGTAGACAAAACTCCTCTTCCAATTAAAAAAAAAAAAAAAAGAATAAAGAAAAAAAAAAGAAAAATGCAAATCTGAGCAGGCACAACTTTTCACACAGCAGCCTTTCTGTATGGTCATTCTTTCCAATGCAATGTAGAATTCAAATGTTCCTATAATCATCTGCACGGGTTTAAGTGATGTACATGCTACAGCTGCAGAGGAAAGTATGGCCATGCTGCAGTGTTATCAGTCTAACACTAATGGAAATGTGCGTTCACCTGGTGCACATGGAAAAAGCCAGTGTAGGATGACCTGGAAAATGAAGCAGTGACCTAAACTACTAATGGCAGAAAGGTCCAACCCAACCAAATCAAATCTGAACTGAAAACTTAACTCAGCACAGCCTTCTGCAGTTTTCTAAAGCCTTGGAAAAAATGGTGTCTCTTAATATACATTTTAAAAAATTTTTCTCATGCCTGTAGTTCTTGATTTCAGTTAAGACAGGAAACGTCTACATCCTGAAAAAAAGGCCGCTTTTGTGATATTTGCAGTCCAACCCTACTGCGCCAAGGGGCCTGGATAAAAGTTTGATGAAGCATCTAAAATGTTGGCTGCTTACTGGGGCAGAACTTCCATGATGCTGGTACTACCCCTCCCTGAAGCACTCCACTTGCTTGCTCTTAAGCAGAGTTACACTGCCAGGTTTTATCAGCCTCAAGTGCAATGCGCTGGACAAAATCACCAGCCAATTTTCAGAGAAGCAGCTGTGAAGCTGTGTAATTCTCTATCACCAAAGGCATGATGGAGACATTTCTGTGAAAATTACTCAAATGCAATGAGCAGGAACCTTTATGAGCGACACCATATTTCACATTCAGTGAGTGCAATTCCACAAACCTAGCGATTACTTTCTAGCTCAGGTTGCTGAAAAAATACATCAGCTTTTGAAAGCATTTTAGTTTTGTCCTAAGCCATGACATGGAAAGGCAGTTGAAGTGCCTATTTCTTTAACTTACGATTAATAAAAAGGATGCAAAAACCTTGATGGAGCTTCTCTGCAAATCCCACTGTAACTAAGAAGGCTCGAGGGAAGAACGTTTAAAATAATGATTGGTATCAACTGTCATCACATTCCACAACTGAAAACTGAAAAGGTCAGACCTACATTTTTCTTGGCCTCACTTTAAGGGCAGTCATTTTTTATTTTGCTAATAATAAAAAAAGAAGCTTTTGAACATTCCCTCTCTATGTAAATTCAGGATACTAGCCATGGTAGACCACAGCGGCAGAAGTATTTATCTTCCACAAGCTACTTTTGGCATACTCATCATTTGTGGGTTCTAAAACACAGCTGAATTTATTCTCTTATTCATTATCAACTAAAATATCACACAGAAGCATAGAAAGACAGTTGCAATAAAAGGATGGACTAGAAGTTGAGACTTCATATTGTGGTTCAAGTATGGATGACAAGAGAATTCCTGCTGGGGGGCTTCAATCACCCCACCATTTGCTGGAAAAGTAACTCAGCCAGCAGTAGGCAGTCAAGAAGGCTCCTGGAGTGCCTTGATGATAACTTCCTGGGACAAGAAATTGACAGCCCTACTCAAGAGAATGCAATACTGGATCTATTGGTCACCAATGCAGGTGAGCTGGTCAAGGATTTCAAGACTGGAGGCAGCCTGGGCAGCAGTGACCATGCACTGGTGGAATTTGCACTACTAAGGGTCACAAATCAGTCAAGGAGCATAGTCAGGACTCTGAATTTCAGAAAGGCAAACTTACAGCTCTTCAAGGAGTTAATTAACAGAACATCCTGGGAAATGATCCTAAGGGAAAAGGGAGCAGAGCAAAGCTGGCAGATCTTCAAAGACACTTTTCATAGAACACAAGAGCTCTCGATCCCTAAATGTAAAAAATTAAGCAGGAAAGGGAAGAGACCAGCATGGCTGAGTCACGACCTGCTGGTCAAGCTAAAAAGTAAGAGCGAGCTGCACAGACACTGGAAACAGGGATGAGTATCCTGGGAAGAATACAGAGATGCTGCCTGATTGTGTAAGCATGAGGTCAGGAAGGCCAAGGCACGGTTTGAACTGAACCTGGCAAGGGACCCAAAAATTAGCAAGGGCTTCTAGAGGTACATCAGTGAAAAAAGGAAAGTGAAAGAAAACATACCCCCCCTGAAGAACAAGAACAGGGAGCTAGTGGCAATAGATGAAGAGAAGGCTGAGGTTATCAATGACTTGTTTTTCCTCAGTCTCTACTGGCAACCTCTCTCCCAACACCTCCCAAGTCAAAAAACCAAAAGGCTGGAATCAAGGTGGTGAAGTCACTCCCAGTGTATGTGAAAATCAGGTTCGCGACCTCCTGAAGAACTTGAACATACCTAAGTCTATGGGACCTGACGAGATGCATCCCAGAGTTCTGAGTGAACTGGCAGATGAAGTCACCAAGCCACTCAATAATATTTGAGAAGTCTTGTCAGTCAGGTGAAGTCCACAGTGATTGGAAGAAGGGACACGTTACACCTATAT